>SNQJ01S0046290.1:0-48970 GCA_010110895.2 Picea sitchensis
CATAAGCATTCAAGAATATCTTTCAATAAATATATGAGCAATGGATTAATGCTATTATTGACGAAGTCAATGATGGCTAAACAAAGCAAAGACTTATATCACTTCTCCAATAAAGCATAAAAGGCAAATCAACATTCAATGTTAACAATTCAACCATGTATCATATCATTAATGCAATAACATGTCAAATTAGCTCATATACAATAAGTTGCTGCGTCACCTATATTGTTTCTGCAGTAGGTGTGACGTCAGCCTAAATCAAAGGTCAAAAAATTGATGACAAAGAACATAAACGTTTTGTTAAATAAGCTTAAGGATGCAAATAATAGCTCAATGTCAATCAAAATAGATGAGTGAAGTCACAACGTTTTGGGTACAAGCAAGAAAACAATACTATGACGTCACCTCTATATAATTTTTGGTGTTCTGCAGGTTAGATAGCCAATGGTGGACGTTTTGACAAAATCAACCATCAAAAATGCAATTTAACTCCACGGCTAAGAAGGGACAACAGGGCCGCACCTTTCTATCCAAGCAAAAGTTCTTTTAAGGCCAACGTTATCCTCCTAGGGTTAGTCCTAGTTTTGGGTACAAGCAAGAAAACAAGACTATGATGTCACCTCTATATAATTTTTGGTGTTCGTTGTGTTAGCTAGCCAATTGTGGACGCTTTGACAAAATCAACCATCAAAATGCAATTTAACTCCACGGCTAAGAAGGGACAAATGTGGTCAAGACCTTCTATCCAAGCAAAAGTTCTTTTTAAGGCCAACGCTATCCCTCCTAGGGTTAGTCCTAAACTAGCTAGGGTTAGACGCTAGGTTAGTAGGGCTGTACCTAGTTGTAGTTTGGAAAGTTTTAAGGGATAACAAGCTCAAGCATTCATAGACTAGTGCCTTGGGTTAATGGGAGTCAAATGGAGGTGACTAAAGGTTTAGGAAGAGATCAAACCTAAGGACAGAGAGAACTAGGTTTAATGGTGTTTCAAAGCAAGACCACAAAACCCTAACCCTAAGAAGAAAAGATTTACTTAGGTGTAGCTGTGTTAGTCTAGAGCTTCAACCCTCCTTAAGACTTTCTTGGCAAAACGGCTAGCTCAAAAGCATGAATCTATGGCTGAAAAAGTGTTGCTAAGTAAGGCTTTTCAAAACCCTAGAAGGAAACCCTAGGTGTAAAACTAATTAGCCTAGGACGCTTCTTTCTTCAATTTATGCTAAGAACTAGCTCAAGATAAAGAAGGTTAGTGTAGCTATGGCTAGGGCTAAACCCTCTAACATCCAATGGCTATGTTTATGCTATGGGGACATGAAGCCTCAACCTACGGTGTGTAGGCTCCTAGGGTTTCAAGGATCAAGCAAATAACAACAAGATAACAATGAATGCAAATGCTAGACAACAACCATTCAATCAAGAAGTTTTGATGCAAAAAATTTACAAGATCATGAAGAAAGCCAATCCACACCCTAGTTGTAAACCTTCCAATAGCATGAAGCACCACTTTGCCAAAAAATAACCTCCAAGAGGTTACACCACACTTCCAAGAGACAAAAATCCAAGAGCAAGAGCTAAAGAAGACCTCTCAAATGAGAGTGTTATGTTATGATCCAAAAGAGGGAAAACATCTCTCTATTTATACAATACTTTGACCTTTAATTGCAAATAGGTCAATAAAATAGCCTACAAGGCTAATGCTCTCATTTTCTGCTTATTTTGTCACTTTTACATGCTAAAATGCCAATAATGAGCAAAAATAAGGCTAAGCCCCTAAAGGGGAGACGTTGGCACCTTTAGGGCATAATAACCACCCAATGAGCAAAACGCTGCCCCCCGGCTCCTGCAACCTTTCACACATGCCAAACAAGCCTAACATGGTTGCCACGTGCCCTATAAGTCGTCCATCCTGCTCTGGTGGCGTCCTGACCAACCAAGTCAACGTCCCATCCGTAAGGGGCTGATCCCATAAGCCATGGTCTCTCTCGGCTGTAACATCCCCGATGAAGGCGCCCTTCCCTGCGTAACGGGCTCGCTACAAGACCGTCTCCGCCATCCCAACGCCCATCTAATGGGCTCTTCAGCCCTGAGTCCCACAATCATCTCCCCATGTGCACCATCCTCTGGTACCTGTCCACCAAGTATGGTCCTGCACATCAAAAAAAAACTACGCCCTCCAGGGGATCATTAGTCCTAGACATCATAGCAATGTGAACCAAGCATTTCATTACAAATTACCAATATATACAAACATCCCTAACAAATCTTCTAGCTTCAAAGATCCTACACAAACCCACTATACAAAGCCAAAGCAACCAAAAGAGCAACCTATTGGCTAATACCCCTGTGGAGATGGAAATTTTCCTCAGAAGGTTATTCAAACCATGTATATGACGTGATGTGGGCCTTAGAGGGATGTCTTAGTCATAGTCAAACCTAGGGTCGGTGTCGCCCTATGCCTTTGTAGGAGGTATGAAGCTAAAATTGGCCATGGATGCAATTTTTCCAAGCCTCCATTACCTTATCTTCTTTATTTTCATTTTACTACAAGCCTTTAACGAAGAGGACACCTTTGGCTAGGTGGGTTTAACTCGACAAATAAGTACTCCACTAGTATATATCTTCGTGATAAATGAGAGGGTTGGCCTGGATAGACCTCCTTCCTTGGCTAGTTATGAAACTAAAGGTCACTACCCTGGCTTGGTGACCGATGGTGGTACTGTCATGTACCGCTTAAATACTTATGAACATAATGGGTCAGTTCGTGATGAGACCTCAACCTTTGGTTAGGTCTTTGTATTTATTTATTTATCATTTTCTTAGGGTCCCTCAGCTTCATGCGAGAGGTTTTATTGCCCTCCTGGGATCCTCCGCTTAAGCATCCTAGGTTTTCATTTTTCCTGTATGGATTCATCTTTACCAAGCTTATCCCTCTGGCTCCTTTAGCCCCTTCTTCCACACAAGACAAGATGTACCCTGATGTCATCCCAATGGCTAATTGTGGGAATGGGATACGAGTGGGTTTTAAGATGAAAAGGATAATATGAGGAGGAGTTTTAATGATGGTTCTTCAAACCCCTTTGGTGGCTAACAAAACCCATGAATTAACTTGCTAAGCTACCCAATCAATCACCCAACAATGGTCAAGTAGATTAGTGTAAGATCCAAGCAGCTATCCTGAAATGAAAGAGATCTAATGCATACATAAGAGGGTTATATCGTCAACATGACACATACCCATGATAATTGGACTACCTACCTCATGGAGCAAGAGCCCCTCCGATGCAAGCCCAGGCAGTGCATGGAGTAATGGTATGGATGTCAGGACGAATGGCTGAGAAGAAGAAGATATGTCCTCCAGGACCATGCTCAAAGTCAATCCGGCCTACATTCCATGTCTAGGGGACCATGGGCCTCGAGATCTCCCAGTTATCCCTAGATATCGGGATAACACTTTCGCCATGCAATTTTTGCCATTTTTACTCTTTTGAGGTTTTCCATAAATTGTACTGGAGGAGATTCATGGAGATTTTCATTTAGGGGGTCCATGTATTTTTTACAAGATTTAAGAAGCTTGGATATTCTAGCCAAGAAGAGTTAAAATTGAAGGATCTAGGGGGATTTAAGGGATCAAGAGTCATTTCAAATTAAATAGGAGAGTAATTTGAAAATCCCCCGGAGGAGACCCATTGGAGAAAATGAAAAAATAGTTACAGGAAGGATTCTGAGATGAGAAAGAGGTTAAGTCTTTTTGTAATGTGGGCATCACATGTTCACATGTCTTTCTAGGTGAGGGAGAGTTTGGGAGGGGTGGCGTCAAAGATTTTATAGTCTTCCAAGATTTTTTTAAAGTATTCAGAGAGGAGGTCTACTTGAGCTGTGGAACCCCAGATGTCACAGACCCCAAGAGTAAGATTTAGGTCTCCCCCCAGAATGATATATTCAGAGGAGAGTAGGGGAGAAGTAAGGAGTTTGTCCCATAAAAATTTCCTATCAGCATAATATCCATAAACATTGAGAAAGAGGAAAGAGATATTATGTGAGGGGGAGAAGAAAAGGGTTCCCAGAACATTATGCATGGACCAAGAGTTTGTGAGCTGAAGAGAGTATGATTTCCATCCATTAAGAATATCTCTTGATTTCCCTGCAACGCCCACACCTATGAATTCCCATCTTGGAAAAGAGAACGATAAAGGTTTGACCACTTCCTCACCATCCATCATCATTTATTATAGTGCAATGAGACTAGGCAAAAGAAGTTCAATCAATATATTAATGACTATTATTTTAGAGGGGTTGGCCAACCCCCTACAATTATGCAAGAGAAAAATTATTGAGGGACCTGTTCGAGGGCCGATGCTCTAAGTGCCCCAAAGAGATATTTTTGTTTTCTAGATTGAAATTCTGATTGTACTTGCTTCTGAGAAAGAGATATATAGTATTTCCTACATCAGAGTGAGGGTTTTTTCTTTGCTTCTACAAAAATGCCCAGGCCTTCCTGGATTCCAAAGGGATCCTCTTCTGAAAGCCTAGCAGAGGACCTTAAATTATATTTTTGGGGAGGCAASGAAGAGGGATAGGGATGGGAGTTGAGAGAAGAAGGGGGTCGATAGATTCCCAACTAGATAGAGAATCGATGGGAGAGGGAAGGGGAGGAGGGGGAACATAAATGTGTGGGGGTGGGAGGGAGAAGAGAGGGTCTGAAGCAGGGATATAAAGGCCCGAGAGCCCTACCATGAAAGACTTGTCCAATGGTTTTTGGGAAGGGGAGAGGCTAGGGGAAGCGAGAGGAATCTGTGATAAAAACGTAGAGGAGGAATTTAGAATTGGGGAAGGAGGAAAAACCTTACTTGGAAGAATAATTGGTGAAGCCTATAAGAGAGCCTATTGAGTGTTCATAGAAGAATGATTTTCTAGAGCTCATGAATTGGATCCCATGGCCAAGCCTTGAAGATATGGTGGGGTCAGCCTTGGAAGAGGAGCTTCTTGAGGGCCAGATGTAGATTTTATGACCCATTTATGTTTTTTTTTCTTGCAGGGGGAAATCCTTAGCCAAATGACCATATGCATGACAACGACTGCATCTAAAAGGTATACCTTTGTAGTCCAGTTTATGTATGAAGGTTTTCCCCCAATGTTGAATGGAAATGTAATCAACCAACCCATTTTTTAGTTTTAGGCCAACCAATATGCGATCCATGGCCATGTAGCTTATAGATTTAAAAGATAATTCTGCTTCATAGAAGCATCCATTGTAGAGCCAATTTTTTGGAAGATTTCTTTTGTCCAGAAAGAGATAGGAAGCCTTGGATGCCTTACCCATATTGGGGTAATTTCTTGACGTGGAGTGGAGGCATTAAAGTCAGGGGTCCAACGTTTCATATAAAGTTCTTATGGACCAAGGATGGAAAAGGAATATTCCTCTAATCTACAAGTCCAAGTCAACCAACCTTTCACTAGAACAACAGTAGATAGGGCGTAGCCAAGAAAGGTGGTGAAAGTCGACACAGTCCAAGCCTTTAGGCAGTCAGGAGAAGGTATCTTGCTAGCAAATATTCCAACCAAAGTGGTATTCTGCATGATGACAATTTTGTTGAGTTTGATTTCATCACCAAGTGTTAAGTTTAGAGGCCCTTCCCGCTTCTTAACACTTTTTTTAGAATTTTGTGGCGGGGCCATATCTAAGGAGGGTTTTTTGGAGTTAGAGACAAGAGGTCGGGAAATCCTTGATATAAGCAACTTTAAGGTAAGAGGGCTAACAAACTCACTTGTCGTGGAAACTACATGCGACAGAGAGTAAAAGAAACCTAGAGAAAGGAGGATAGGAAAACAAGGAAGGTGAGGCATTGTCCAAATAAGGGAAGGGGGTGATGTGTAGAGGGAGAGAAATGTAGGAACATGAGAGGATGAGGGGGGTACAGGAACAATAATTTTGGGAGAAGGGAGAACATGAGAAGGTAAGGAGGAGGGATGTAAGACCAAGGAACCATGCATAACAGAGGGAGAGGGGGACTCTTCCAACCGTCATACTTGGGAGAAGGTGACAGAGAAAAAAAAAGAGAGAGATGTGAGTAGTCGGGGGAAAAGGACATCCAAATCAATGCGTGGGGGTCCAGATCTATCGAAAAATCCAATAGTTTGAGGTCATTCGAAGGGTTTTCCATTAAGCACGTCAGTCAGGCTGCAGGCTATGTGGAGTTGCAGAGGCAAGAGGAGAGAGGAGGGAATAGGGAAGCGAGAAAACTACAACAGGAAAGGTAAGGGAGAAAAAAACTCGGCGACTAAGGCATAACTACGGAAAATATAGCTCCCCCAAATAGACGTGAACCGAACCGCAGAACTAACATCCATAATTCATAAAATCAAGTTTAAAATCTATTATCTCTAATTCTATAATCCTTTAACAAAGTTTAGAATCTATCATCTTACCCTTGGTAGGAAATAAATAAAACATCCATATATAAAAGATTGAATCATATATAATCTTTTTTTCCAAAATATTAATAGAAATATAATTAATTAATCATATTCTTCTTTAAATTTTATTTTCACAATATTTTTCCAAAATATTAATAAAAATATAATTAATTAATCATATTTTTTTATTTAAATTTTATTTCCAAATTAATAATATTCTATATCATTTTACATATTTTAACTTATATTTACATTATTATTATTATTATTATTATGTATATTTAGTTATGAATATTGATCTCAAAAAATAATTTATATTATGCTTAATATGAATCTAAGAAGTTATTTTTATCTTATAAACATCAATATCAATGTCAATTTCATTAGAAAATTTGGAAATCATTTATAAATTGATCAACCTAAAATGTTTAGGAGTCACTTTATCTTAAAACTTAAATCACAGGTGTGGGAGGCGTGGGAGCCAATCATCCATGAAATCCCCACTCAATGCACTAAGTTATTAATAACTAAAAATAGAAGAAGAATCTAGGAAATATTTTCTATTTGAAATCTCCACTCAATGCACTAAGTTATTAATAACTAAAAATATAAGAAGAATCTAGGAAATATTTTCTATTTGAGAATTCAACTTTATTGGATGCATTCTTATTAGTCTCACCCAACCTTAAGGTAATAGGGATTATTGTAAATGGTTTTCCCTTTTTCAATATTTTAGCATACAAATCAAAGTCTTTAACCTAAAGTTTTAATCTTATATTTGGTTGACAATTTTTTCCCAATTTTTTCTCCGCATATCAAAGGGTTATAACATTTTTTTTAATAACAAAAAACTTTGAAATCTTATTTGACTTGATATTGAGGAAAGATAAAATGTTTGGTTTAAAACTTAGGAAACATGATAGATTTATAGTAGATATATTGCAACATGGATTAATGCTAGGCTTCAAGTTAGCATTAGTTCAAAACATTAAATGTTTTAGGATGCCATAGCCCATAGTCCATAACCCATTTTTGTTAACTACATCTCTTTGTGGCACCAAATTCACCATGTTTGTGACATGCAATTGACCGGGGTATAATATTAAGTAGTAATCGTGGCGAAATTTAAGTGTTCTGGTGCCATGTGTGTGACATGCAATTGACCGGGGTATGATATTAAGTAGTAATCGTGGTGAAATTTAAGTGTTCTCTTGGATTGCACAAACTTCCCAACCAAATGTGGATGAAGATGTACCTGATCTTAGTTTGCAGAGATCAAAATCAATAAGATCCTCGCCCTAGATCGAAAAAAACCTATAAATTTTATTTCCTTTGACATTTCTTATCTATGGTTCATTACTCCTAAGTTTTTAACTTCTCCTCTGATTATTTATGTTCTTCCTGGTTTCTCTATCCATGTTCTCATAAGTTATAGAAAAGATCCTACCCGATGAATGAGGGAGACAATTAGCATGACCTGATCAGAGGGAGGGGAATAAATGTTGAATTTAACAAAATTTCATCAATCAATTAGAAAGAAAATGCCTCATTTTATTCCATAATTTTATTTTTACATTTCTACCAATTTATTTTTAGTACCTATGCCTGACTATATTTTGATTTAGGGAGAGCGATGTACATACCAATTTTTTTTTTCTTCTAGGACAATGCTTTGTCTTTTTCTTTTTAGCAGGATTCTTCAAGCAAATAAACACTCTGAGAAGGCACTCGTATGTTGGAGCTCCCTTGGTCAGTTTGATTTGATACCACTTTCTCCATCTCAATAAGATGTTGATTGATGTTGGCTCACTGTTTAGGCACAATTTTCTTCACACATTAGATACAATTGTTATCTTATAAGACAAAATAATGTCTCTGCAAATGCAGGAAAACATGATCTTCTTCTATTAACCTTGACCAAAGGAATGAAAAGAAATAATAATAAAGGCTAAGTTTACACATCTAATCCTTATGAAAAAGGTTAGTGCTCTAGTTTACACATCTAATCCTTATGAAAAAGGTTAGTGCTCTGTAAAGATTTGTTACTGCTCCTTAAATATCTTCATATGAACCCTTGAAATTTTTTTCTTCCAAAAAAAGACCATTTATTTCTCACAAAAAACACTCTTCATTAACTTACCCAGATAGACATGTTTTCCATAATCCCTATAGACACCAAATTATAGACCATTATTGGGATGTATTTGAAAGGATAAGTATTGAAAAATTGTTCTACGAAGAAAACACGGGTGTATGTGAAGAATGGGTTAGAGACATTACCATATATGTGATCTCCTAACATCCAGTAAGAAACTAGAAACTAAAATCATTGGTACATTTAGCGCTATGCATGGAAATTCTCCTTGGTTATTACATTTATTCTTCTCCTATTGTTGACTATGCCTATGTTCTACCTTGGTGATGCAACAAATATACACTTCCCCACTTTACCAACTAGGATTGATGATACTACAAGAAAATAAGAAACATGGACAAAATATAAGTAATGAGGGTTAGGGAAAGGAAAACAATAAGGAGACGCCCCATAAGAAAACTAGAATAAGGATAAAGCCCCAACTCCCACTGTCCAGACAAGTTATAAAACCAAAATCCGCTTGTAGTGGAGTTTAGAACAAATAATTAACAACATAAAATATACACGAGGTCAAGTATCCTTTGTGGACAATTGGAGACAACAAAATCACACTAATGATTCATCCTTGAAACTCCAAAACTTAATACAGGCAAAGTATGGGTTGTCAAATCTAATCCGAGATGGGGGAAATACATATTTCCTTATTTATTTGTTGTATCGAATTCCAATTATAGAGGGATAAGATTGTGCCATGAGTGGATGAAGTGAGAAGGGGAAGATACCATACCATGTGTTCTTATATAATGCCTCTTGATTGAAGTTGTTATCAATGTGTGCATTGAATCTCCATAGGACATGGAAGAATGAAGTGCTAGAAAATGAAGAGCAGGTAAGATGCGTATGAGAAAGAGTGCATGTTAGGTACACTACAAGGAGAATGCCTTGTTGTACATGTTTTTATGGAAACTCCCCCAAAAATCTATCCCTTATCTATTTATAGCATATTTGTTTAGCGGAGGTGGGTGGTTGGAGGTTTTTGCGAAGATTTTTAACACTGGTGATCTGGATTATTTTCGGAACGAAATGAAAAAAGAGATATTACAATGAAATACACATAAATATTTCCATACACAAAGAAATAGAACAATACATGATTTCTATTAATGAAAGAAATGTAGAGAGACTGCAAAAATACATAGTGCAATACTCACTAGAATGGGGGAAACTTTATCTCTAAGAAGAGATGTGACGACTACGTTCATTCACAAGAAGATGAGTATAATGAGGCTTTGAAGGCATTTTTACAATAAACATGAATTCCAAAACCATAGACATCCAAAAACCTGACCGTAGGAGATGCAGCGCCAAAATTCATGTGGGCCTCGTTGGGGGTAAGTTAGTACATCAACTTCTTGGGGTCATAAAGTTTGCATACAATCTTCGTTTTAGGCGTGTGATAGCCCATTGGAAAGGTATTTTTGAGAACTACATATTATGTCGTCAAAATCTAACTGTGTTAATAGTTTGACTGTGGCACACCCAAAAAATGTTGTTTAGGGCCTCAAAATGGCCCTGAAAGTACATAAAGATGTATTGAGATGAAAACCGCCAAAAAAATCTAGTTGGAATATATGGGCAACCACCAATATCCACTTGGATTCTGCGTAGGGCTTCAAGACAACCTCAAAAGTGAAAAACCCATAATTACAAAGAAGTGTCCCCATTACAGAGAAACATGCTAAACTAAAAACTGTCAAGATGAGCCAGTTGCAACTTGGAACAGGTCGGTGACCACCAATATTCACCTGGATCAATCCTCCCCATTAGGAAGAAATGGTCTCCATTGCATTGGGTGCCCAGGGAAGAGGGGAAAGCATTTGCTAAATCTGAATCTTGGTGAGGTGCGTGCGTCGCTGGAGAAGTTGCACTGCTTGGTCTGTGGAAGGATATCATAGACCTATTGTTGGTGGGGTTGAATCTGTTCCACCAACCTATTGTCTATAGGCTTGCTGAGGCATTGTGTAGACACCATCGCAGGTGAAGAAACAATATATTTTTTTTCTTCTGCAATCTACTTCTGCTAGATAGAAGGTGCTAAGGATGCAGTGGCCTTCTGTGCATCCTTTCAAAAAATTGTGAAGAGGCTGAATTTTGCAGTATGAGAGATTACATTGCGAAACTGTTTTAGTGGAACAATAGTTGAAACTATCTCTGATATCATGTAGAGATGACCCCCTAGAGTAATAATGACACTACAGGGTCGAGACTCATAAACAACATGATGTTTCCACATATATGGTTGGCCGAAAACAACATCACAGACATCAAGAGGGGAAACATCATATACTACCTCATCCTTGAAGGGATGGGTGCCATAGGACATGCAACACTGTTGGATGACATAGAGATATCGTCCCTAGTGAAGCCACTCGATTTTGTATGGTCGTGGGTGTGGTGTTGTCAAAAACCCCAACTGTTTGAAGAAGTAAGCTAAGATGAGGTTCTTATGGGTTTCTCTATCAACAATGAAACACAATGGGGTCCCCTTCACCCACATATGTGAATAGAATAGGTGTTGCCTCTCTTCAAGATATTCTGGTTCTTCTGGTTGAATTGTTGTGGTCACAGAAATAAAAATGGGGTATGCGTTGATGATTTGTATTTTTTCATTATTTTCTAGATCATATTCTGAATCATGGCTCAGATCCTTGTCTTTGATCTCAACCACCAATGATTGTTTTGAGAAACATTCATTGGTGTTGTGCCAAGGGATTTTGTGGAAGTCACACCACTTCCTAGTGTCATTCTTTGTCTTTCCATTACCCTTATTTTCCTGTGTATTGGACTGGTTGTCAGGAGGCTGTTGGTTAGGTCCATCTTTATCATGCTTTGGTTGTTGCAGTTTTGTAGGCCCGGACTCCCATTTGTTTTGGTGCCCAAATTTATGCTCGATTTTGACAACATATCGATAGGAAACTCCTAGTGATGAGATGTTTAGGAAATCCATTTTGGTTTGGATGTACCTATGTAGAGCCCCACGATATTTCATAACCAGATGCCACTCAGAGTCTTTGATACCCATCTTGGTATGCAAGGTATAGAAAGTACTTTTGAACTCCAACACTGGTTTACCCTTCTCTTGATGCAGTGTAGTCCATCTGATGTGTTGGTCTTCATAGTTATCAACAGGGTAATATTGTTCCTTGACCACATTCAAAAAAAAATCCGAAGTGGGCTTGACCCAATAGATTCCATATTCCTCTGTGGAACTTTTCTCCCAGTAAGTTTCCCACCAATGTTTTACATGGGGGAGATCCTTGAGGAGTGCGACGGTGATCTTTTCCCTGTTGTAAAAATTGTGAACAAAGAAATAACCTTCTAGCATATTTAACCATTTTTCTAGGGCATCCTCGTCTATCTGACCTTCAAATACAAGAATGTAAAATTTAACTTGTACCTTTAAGGGAGAATTTCCTCCAAAGTGGCCACTTGATGAAGATGCACATCTTGCTATCGGGAGGTGTTGAAGGATGTGGGAAAAATTCTCCATCATTTTGTCCTTCTGTTGCGCGAGATATTGCTCAAGAAACAAGTTAATAGAATATTCTGCTCTGTTGTTTTTCTTTTATTCCTCCATGGAGGGTTTCTTGGGCATGCGAGAGTGATTTTCCTCAAGAGAGACAAGCTCGAGACCCAATTTTTTATACTCGGACCTCTTCGGGGACATGCACTAAAAAATGATCAAGAGAAGCTTGCTCTAATACCACTGATCCAAATGATTTTCAGAACGAAATCAAAGAAGAGATATTACAATGAAATACACATAAATATTTCCAGAAATAGAGAAATACAACAATACATGATTTCTATTAATGAAATACATGTACATAGGCTGTAAAAATATAGAGTGCAAGACTTGCTAGAATGGGGGCAACTTTATCTATGAGAATAGATGTGACAAATATGCCCATTCATAAGAAGATGAGTACAATGAGGCTCTCAAGGAATTTTTACAATAAACATGAATTCCAAAACCCTATACATCCAAAAACCTGACTCTAGGAGATGAAGCGCCAAAAGTCATGTGGGCCCTGTTGGGGTACGTTATTACATCAACTTCTTGGGTCATAACTTTTGCATACGATCTCCGTTTTAGGCGTGTGATAGCTCGTTGGAAAGGTATTTTCGAGAAATGCACATTATGTTGTCAAACTTTGACCTTGTTAACGATTTGACCATGACAACCCCAAAAAATGTTGTTTAAGGCCTCAAAACGGCCCTGAAAGTACAAAAATATGTACTCAGATGAAAACTGTGAAAATAGGCCAGCGGGACTAGATGGGTGGCCACCAATATCCACCTAGATGTTGTGTAGGGATTCAAAACAACCTCAGAAGTGAAGAACCCATTATTACAAAGAAGTTTCCCCATTACAGAGAAACATGCTGAACTAAAAACTGTCAAGATGAGCCAATTGGAATTTGGAATGGGTGGGTGGCCACCAATATCCACCTGGATCAACTGGTGTGCCTAAATTTTCATCACACACTAGTGTTCTTACACACATAAATCCTTGGTGCTTAACAAATAAAGCGCATCGATAGCCGTTATTAATATAAAATGCTAAAATATATAATTTTTTATTTTATAAAAAATAAAATGCATAATGATGCTCCATGATAATCTAAGTGCAGCAATGTGTGTATAAAAAATGCATCAGATAAGGTTAGAACAATTGTTATTCAATAAAAAAATTTAATTAAAAAAACCATAAACCTTCCATGGTGCACTTAAAAACCCCTACAACCCTGGTGCATTACTATAGCCTCGAATGTTTTGATATATACCCAAAAATACAACCAGTGTTTTACTCATACTTGAATTCACTGGTGCATCCCACTATATGGTGCACCATTATAGGGCAAAATAAAACCAACATACTAGTGCGTTCGGGTACAAATAATGCACCGACGAGTCTTACTATCAAGTGCTCCACGCAACGGTAAAATAGAAAAAATACCAAACCAAATTTCATTTTCACATTTCATTCTATTCTTCCAACCTATGTCACAAGAACCGATGCTCACCTTGTTTCTATGGACACCCCGTTTCCAAGTGCTCTATAGTGTTTCTTCCTTAGTTCCCCTATAGATTCTGTACATTTTGTAATTTGGGAAAAAAGTCAAAAAATTCATTTTTCCTCTATGGGACAACCACGCCTCCTTGGGTGAGAAGAGACTAGGTAAATTGTTTGTTACCTTCTTATTTTAATTTTCATTAGATTAAAATTTAAAATTGGTCTTAAATTTGGCATTTTTTTCATTTAAAAAAAAATTGTGTGGTGCACTTCATCCATTCAGCTCACTCCAGACACAGTGCATATTGTGAATTTATAGAAATCACCACACATGGTGCATCCTATGAATTAATATGAATCACCAATAGTGGCGCATCATACAAAATTACACAATGTACCTGTAAACACTAAGCACCACACACTAGAATAGGGTTGTGCATTACTGGTGCCTCTATCTTAGAAGAGGCATTTTCTTCACAAAAATCCCACCAATGTGTCTAATTATTAACGTATCATTGATGTGTCATACAACATGGACCACCATGAAAATTGTGAACATGTATCATCAAACTTACCGGTGCACCTTAACGATGCATGCCAATGTGTTTAACGAAGAATCTAACACCGATGCACAAAATAACATAGAGCACCATGGATGGTGCTTGTTTTATATTAAAGAGAATCATACACAATGCGTATTATTGTTTAAAGTCACACCAATTACTTTACCACATTTCTTTTGCAAACAAAAATTAATTTCACTTTTTGATAAATACAAAATAGCTATATATGTGTATGTTTTATAATTTCATTTTTTTTTATCTATATATATGTGCCTAAAACTAATTGTATATGAATCAGAGACGATGACAATGAGTTTAGAGAAGGAGAAACAACAACACGTCGACATCTACAACTTTTTACATGCGTGGGAGGCTATAAGAAAAACAATTTAAATAACAAACTACAAATGCAAACCTTTGCAATTGTATTTTATAGAGGTTTTTCTTTGTAGAGGAAAAAAAGGAGGCCACTCTTCAGTGCCTCTCATAATTTAGTACATGGAATTTATAATTTTCCACTCCCTCAACGCTCTAGCTCACAGCTCCTCCTTTGTGGGATAGTCAACTTTCTCCAAGATACCATCCTCATCATTCCTGTAGCCATAATAACTGGCATCAATTCATTTGTAAATTATCTCATACCTAAACCTCCTCTTCTTCGCCTTATGGGGATTATCAAATATCTCTTTGACACTGGGGAGTAATTTCATAGCCCTAAGGTATCTATAATCGAGGACCTTACTGGTGGAACTAGGCACATTAACTTCATTCTCTTCTAAGTCTGTAATATTGGCCCCTACTTTGACATGATTAGGAAAACCAAGCTCTATGATCCGAGCTTCCCAATGCCACTTTTTCTTAATAAAAAAGAAAGAAATCCCACTGTATGTTTTAATTATAATACTTTTTCAACATCAAGATTGACCTAAGGCCCATATTATATATATAATATAAGTTAAGAAGAACATTTGAGAATAAAATGATGATCCATCAACTTCACTACCATACTGGTTGAATATTAAGAATTTCCTTGTCCTGGACTTGTTCTTCCATGAGATCCTCACTCATGTATTTATTTAGAAGTTCACATTTCTTCTTATCCACAACTATGCACTTGATCTATTTCTCATCCGAAAGGGGAACATGGGAAAAAAATCTCACTATCTCTATTGTTGGCTTCCCTTGTCCCACTCTCCCATTTCTTCCACCACATCCTCCTCTTCCTCGAACAAGATTGGGTTAACGGAAATGGCCTCCTTGATCTTGACCATCAACCTTGCCTCCCTCTTGATAGAGTTAATCCTTTTCCACTCCCTCAATTCTCTATCCCGCATCTCCTACTCCGCTGGTCGCTCGACTTTCTCCAAGATACCATCCTCGGCATCCCCATAGCCATAATAACTGGTGTCAATTCACTTGTAAATACCATATCTATACCTCCTCTTCTTTGCCTGGGGGTTTATCGAATAGATATTTGACATCGCGAAGGAATAATATATGTCTTTATCCTTTAAAACATGATAACAGGTCAACATTATGCCTTATTCTCATTCTCAAAATTATAGACAAAAAATGAAGTATTTTAAAAAATGTAACTAAAATTGTTTTTTTATAAAATTATATATCTAATATTAATATATTGCATATATAAAAAATTCAAATCCATGTGGTTTAGTTGTGCACGAATCTCAATTGGCCAAGGCCAATTACATTTTTGTCTACCCAAATATTCTTTTAGACATATGATACTTCTTTGGTTGTTCTATTGATTCATTCATTATAACTATAATTAGATGCTCACAAAATGCAAATCTCCACTATAGACTTTCATTGTTGATTTTGTCTCATCTTCACTTTAGTCTCTACTTAATATAAGAATGAACTTTGTAATTGTGAGTCATTTTTTTTTGAAGGGGCAAAGTTGAGCCTTCTTAAGTTACAGATGGCAGTGTGTTCTACTAAAAAACTGGTTAAGTTGAGCATGCTTCAATACTTTCCATTCTTTTTTTTTGTACATTTTATAAATATGCTTTTAATTCTCTAAACCTTTGTCATATCGTTCTAACTTCTAAATTTATTTACTAATATAATATTTCTATTTAGAACCCCAATATTTTGTTATACAGGAGGTCAACATCTAGTTGAAATTGCACAAAAATGTAAGTGATCTATTCATAATCCTAGTTGGTTCTATAGTGAGGGCCTAGTCTATAATTTATGTTTGCATAACTTATGTTCCTTGCCTTACAACCCCTGAAGGAAAAGCCTTGCTTCTTTATAGATTTACTTGTTTTATATGCAATTTGGTGTATACTGTATATATCAAAGTGGTTTGTAACCAGGAAAAATTCCATTGGATTTGGGATTTAATGACATGTGATATATTAAATTTGAGTTATAATAGTTGAAACTCCATTATTTGAAGAAAATATGATGCTATTGCTTATTTCTAATGTAAGAATATAAGTACTTTGATATTGATAAATTCATAAATGACTACACAACTACTTAAACCTATGAACCATGTTTGAACAAATGCTACATACTAATAAAAACATTGAAACTGCAAAATTAGTCATGTGTATGTATCACTCATATTATACTAATAAAAACATTGAAACTGCAAAATTAGTCATGTGTATGTATCACTCATATTCATATATATATATAGGTGATCATTATAATGAGGACCATATGAATGTATGATCATTATGAAGATCATGTGAAAGAGGTGGTGAAAATTGTGCCTTGCAGTGTAAAAATTCATGGTATTGTGAAGTATATTGGGACTAACATTGAATTGATTAGGCCCTATTATCCAACTATTTTTTATCTAGTCAAAATGTTTCTCTAAAATCTTGAGAATGAAGAGACTTCTGGTGTAAGAATTGTTGTAGAAGAATAGTTTTCCTTGTTATAATATTTGGTATTTTCTTAGTTGTGTCTACACGCCAAGCATCATTTTTGGGCATTTTAAAGTCATAGAGGAAGTTGACCGGGTGAAGACAATGACATATAATTTTTGGTCATTTTAAAGTCATAGAGGAAGTTGACCAGGTGAAGACAATGACATATAACACTTAAATTTAACTAATCTTGGAAGAAAATTCAGGTGTGTATTCCTATAATTTTAGCTTATTGTTGTACTTCATAACACGTTTGATTTATATTTCTTTCAAGAAATATCAGTCCATGTAATTTTCATATGGTTGGATAGTACAATATTTGCATTAAAAAGGTTTTTTTTTTATCAGTTTGTGAGCATGAAAATCAAACTCGTACAATCTCAGATATCGAATACTCTCAATTTCAAACAAGGTTTGGGTTCTGTAATTTGTATAGTCTGATTCCAAGGTTTCTTAGAATGTCGTCAGTTTCATATTTAAGTGGGAATATTTCATGGGATGGATTGATCATGTAGATACTCATTGGATGAAATTCCATTAGGGTTTATAGGAACAACGAGAGAGAGGCGTACCATTCCCGATGAATAGTAGAAACTTTTATTGGCATTTTTGGCTTTTTCGTAATTATATAAAGAAAGTATTTGCATGATTATTTGTATGGTTTAATAAATTTTATGGGGTTCTTCCTCTATTATTTTATGATTTGTATGGTTTAATAAATTTTATGGGGTTCTTCCTCTATTATTTTATGAGATGGCTCTCTGGATATGAACCCTACGCCTGTTATCAAGATATATTTCAGTTTAATACTAACATTTTTTTACTTACTGTAATATGTACATATAACTACGCCTGTTATCAAGATATATTTCAGTTTAATACTAACATCATCTTTTTACTTTACTGTAATATGTACATATATTTTATTTAAGATGCATTCTTTTGTTCTTATAACAACTTAATTTCTGAAAAGAATCCAATATATAGAAAACTACTCTATGTAAAGAAAAGCTTCTTATAACTCTGTTGTATATAAGAAAAATAAATAGATTCTTTATTTTCGTTTTTGCAATATTTATAAATAAAACATTTCAACAGTTTACAAATTATTTCGTGGTTTTTCTTCTTCTTTCTTCTAATGCATAAAACAAACAACTACATTTTAATATTTATTACTACATCTGTTCAAACATTAAAGAATACAATATTCTATTTCATTGGGTACAAATGAATACTACAATTTCACAAATAATCTTTACTATAATAATATAATCTACAACTATTATCTACAGTAATAATAGTACTAAATTATTGAAGAAAAATAAAATAAATAAAATTCAAATAACATATCCGATTTTGCTTCAAAATATGGAAATAAAATGAGTAGAGAACCAGTTCCTCCCAACCATAGACAAAAATAATCAAGATTACTTGTTCTTGTCACCCCGAACCTATATCATTATTTCATAGGGACTAAAAACTATATAACCTTCTCAGAACAATCAAACTCAATTTCCTCACAAGTACTCAACAAAGTCCTGCCTCTTCTATACTTGTATAAAATAGATTTCCTAGGTCTTTTTCAAGTTAGCCTCATCCCTATCCCTAGGGAATCTTCTTGGCCTAACTTTTTGCTAGCTTGTTCCCTCACATCCCACACCTTTGGGAGAAGGGTTCCACTTGTCCCATAGACAATAATTGCTCTGGTGATTTTAATCCCTTTCACTCACCCATGGAATAATGATTTACTCTTTGTAACTGGATTCTTTTGTTTCCTTTTTAATTAAAATAATTTAAAAATAATATTTATAAAAATATTCATCATCATCAATGATATGATGATATAATTTCACATAATTCTTTTCCAACACAACATAAATTATAAAATTAAAATGTTTAAAAGTTTGTAAACTAAGGGACACTACAACCTCCTACATGGATTTTGAGATATATTCCAATATGAACAATTGGTTGGAAGGTTTGAATTGTAGAGAAATGGGAGAGTAAACATTATTATTCCACACACACCAAAACTTTGTTTACATGCACTATTAACATCAAACAATGTTACATATAAATACTTCTAGCTTTGGATTAAGATATATATACTATATTAACAAACTAAAAAATTATTGAGAGAATATATCAACCACACACCAAAGTAGGAGTCAACTAGTTGAATAGAATCTCTCATACTAGACTAGATCTAACAACCTCCTAGATAATTTACACATATTCCCTACATAGGGACAAACTCTACCTCACAATGACCAATACTAATAACAATCACAAGTATGATCAAACATAATAAAACTATGAGTTAATAATTCTAACATTTCCCTTTAATGACTACATGTCTTAATCTTTGTCAAGTGAAGTCTTCATCATCATCTATCCCTCTACAACAAATGCTCCACCATGAATTGAATAACCTCTGGATCAATGTTGTAACATAGATCAATTTTGTCAAAGATTCTAAATTTTTTATCAAACTTTTTACAAATTTCCCATAGCCTCAAATGATCAATTTGGTGAAATCTTGTGGCCTTCCCTTTCCTTTTGAAATTAAAAAACCCATTGATAAAAGTCTAGCTTGATGCTCAAAATGTCAGATTACTTTGTTGTTATACCCAAAAAGCCTTATTCCGAAAAAAAAATCAAACATTTTAAAAGGTTTTATTACTTTTTATTTTAATAGTTTTTATTAAAAAAAATACTAAAACCTTTTGGCAAATAAAAATAGTTTGGATCTCATACCCAAACTAAACTCCTCAAACTCGAGCTTTATTCCTAATCCAAACTTTAAGTCACAACCAAGCCATATGATCAAGGGTCAAACTGCAATATACATCTAATGAAGAAATCTAAGTCAAATGAAGATCGAGGACATAGAGCAGGTTTCATGTTTTGACTTGTGTGGAGCTTATCAGAAAGGGGTGGACCCAAAATGTTGTTTTTTCATTTTGGCTTAGTGTTACGTGGTGCTTGGCAGTGTTTTCACATTGAAGGAATAATATATCTTGGCAATGTTTTGAGGGTAGATTACGAGATCTTGGTCATGGAAGAGATGTATTTAAAGATCCTTGGCCATGGAATAATTTGGATGCCTTTCAATTCGTACTTTATAACCATATAGTTTACTGCACTGGCTTGTCATCACTTGTAAAAATGAAAGATTTAATAGCATTGCTAAAAAAAAATGGCGTGGGAAACATCTCTCAGTTCACAAGGCCGATATGCTATTTTGCAGCGTTTGAAGGTTATATTAACAACAATGGACACTCGCTATTGTTATAGTTGACTGTCATTTTTTGACCATGATAATGCAAATCCCTTAGCCATGATTCTCAGTGCGTCAATGTTTTTGTATGCCCTTGATGAATAAATGTTGGTGGTGTGAATGATATTGCTTTTCTCACCAGAATTAAAAAACAACAACTATGTGTTAGCATTTGAAGAGATAACAGAGTTGGGGAATCTTTTGTTCATTTATGAAAAAGGGAATTGGGTTTCAAATTTAAAAGTTGTATGAGAAATCATTGAATATTTATTACATTTCTTAATTAAATAATACAAGCGGCAACAACAGGGTATTTGAATAACCAATTTCTATTTTATTGGTCAAATGGGACAACACATAGAGATGAAGTGTCAAAAGTCTTAAAATCCTCCTCAACCATGTTTTTAATGAGGAAAGTCAGGTTCAAATTTGAAGGCATATTTTGAGGTTGTAGTTGATCAACCATTTCCAAGATTGAAGGTGTTAGTTACTCAGCATTCAAAGGAAATAAGCAACAATTGAAGGCTGGAATAGGGGTTAGCAGCTTAGGAAGATTTCTTGGAAGCTATGTTGCATTTTCTGTAAGCCCATAGGAGAATTGTAATATTTTCATATATTAAGGATTTATGCATGGATTCATGGCTCATTCCTAGTAGAGCCTTTTTTTCTTTCTATTTTCTGTATTGAGCTTCTCAGTTTCCATCTTTGTTCTTTTTTATTAGTTTGTAATTTGCAGTAAGTTTGATATATTTGAGAGACAGGAACTTGGTATGGCATCCACTCTTGTTATATATGTTTCATTAATTTTATGATGTAGTCATGTTTAGTGAGAACATATACATAGCTGCATATTATTTATGTCATTATCTTGGATTCATTGTTTTAAGATTCTCAACAACTCACTTTCTTCATATCATATTGATAGTAACTTCCTTACTGACTATTAACATAAATATTTTATGTTTTTCTCTTCTTCTTCCACCTTTCACTATTAAAATTTTGTGCTTTGTTGGATTACTCCATGCCCAATGGATTAAACTTATGATCTGAGAGGTGTGCATATTTTATTCCACCATGTTTCCTTTAATCCTAACTTTGTTTATCCTTCTTTTATCATCCTAAATCTGGCCACTATGTTTTAATGTTCAAGTTGTTGTTCAATGACAGTGGGAAACCAACAATTTTAATCTGTTCATCGAGGGAGCCCTTTCTAATTGGAAGGGACAACTTGCAGTCTAAATCTTGGTTCAAAATGGTCTTGGTATGTTCCTAACAGCCGAGAACATCTCAAGATACAAAATTTGTTAGCACCATTGCTGAGGAGTGAAGGTTGAAATTTTCCCTAGGAGTACGAATGAAGATGAAATCCGATTCTTCAAGGTGAACAAGAGTCAGAAGCACAGACATGATGTTTCAGTTTTCACCTGGTGATTCCATGGTGTGAAAAATCCATATGATTCACTGGCGACTCCACTGGTTTCGAGATGTCAAGTTATTTTTCTTCAAAGATAGCTGCAAGGTATGCACCATTCAATTTTTCAAATGTACCTAGTTATCCTAATGCTATGCCTTGTACAAAACACTGGGGAGATTTCCTTCCCATATTTTAAGAAGATGTTGATGATAGTCCATCACAACATTTGATGGGATCTGAAGAAACTTCTTCTATAGAAGAAAATACCTCCAAGGAAGAAGGAGGGGATGTGTACTTGGCTTCTTCAAGCACACATTCAGATCATGAGGCATGGTTGGTTGACGCAGGTGCATCCTTTCGTATGACTCCCCACAAGGAGTGATACGACTCCCCATAGGGAGTTAGTAGCTTAGGAAGATTTCTTGGAAGCCATGTTGCATTTTCTGTAAGCCCATAGGGAAATTGTAATATTTTCATATATTAAACATTTATGCATGGATTCATGGCTCATTCCTAGTAAATACTTGTTTTCTTTCTATTTTCTGCATTGAGCTTCTCAATTTCCATCTCTGTTCTTCCTTATTAATTTGTAATTTGCAGTAAGTTTGATATATTTGAGAGACATGAACTTGGTACGACATCCACTCTTGTCATATATGTTTCATTAATTTTATGACATAGTCATGTTTAGTGAGAACATATACATACTTGTAGATTATTTATGTCATTATGCTGGATTCATTGTTTTAAGATTCCCAACAACTCACTTTCTTTATCCCAGATTGATAGTGACTTCCTTACTCACTATTAACATAAAGATTTTATGTTTTTCTCTTCTTCTTCCACTTTTCACTATTAAAATTTTGTGCTTTGTTGGATGACTCCATTCCCAATGGATTAGACTTATGATCTGAGAGGTGTGAATCTTTTATTCCATCGTGTTTCCTTTAATCCTGACTCTGTTTATCCTTCTTTTATCATCCCAAATTTGGCCACTGTGTTTTTATGTTCAAGTTGTTGTTCAATGACAGTAGGAAACCAACAATTTTAAACTAATCATCAAGGGAGCCCTTTCTAATTGGAAGGGCCAACTTACAGTCTAAATATTGGTTCAAAATGGTCTTGGTATGTTCCTAACAGTCGAGAACATATCAACATACAAAATTTGTTAGCGTCGTTGACGAGGAGTGAAGGTTGAATTTTTCCCTAGGAGTACGAATGAAGATGAACTCTGATTCTTGAAGGTGAACAAGAGTCATAAACACACATAGGATGTTTCAATTTTCACCTGGCGATTCCATGGTGTGAAGAATCCATATGATTCACTGGCGACTCCACTGGTTTTGAGATGTCAAGTTATTTTTCTTCAAAGATAGATGCAATGTATGCACCATTCGATTTTTCAAATGTACCTAGTTATCCTAATGCTATGCCTTGTACAAAATAATGGGGAGATTTCCTTCCCATATTTTAAGAAGATGTTGATGATAGTCCATCACAACATTTGTTGGGATCTAAAGAAACTCCTTCTACAGAAGAAAAGACCTCCAAGGAAGAAGGAGGGGATGTGTACTTGTATTCTTCAAGCACACATTCATATCATGAGGCATGGTTGGTTGAATCAGGTGCATCTTTTCATATGACTTCCCACAGGGAGTGGTTTTGTGAATATGAAAGGTATGATGGAGGTAATGTTTTCCTCGATGATGACTCGACAACCAAAATCATAGGATGAGGAAAATTTAAGTTGAGGCTCATAGATGGAAGGATTAGAACACTACCTGGTGTTTTGCACATCCTAGGTTTGGCCAAAAGTTTGATTTCTGTAAGCAAAATGGACGATGCAGGGGTAAAAACAATATTTGTAAAGGAAACCAATATAATGGTTCGAGGAACAATGGTGTTGCTGAAGGCAGTTCGGTTTAGAACTCTGTATAAGCTACAAGGAAGCACTATTAGTGATGGGTGTAATAATTCCATTGTTCATGATATTGGAGTTGAATAAGAGAGAAATCCTACAGTCTCTGGAGAAAAGGTTATTTTGTGGCATCAAAGACTGGGACATATTGGAGAGAAGGGTCTTCGACTACTACACGGTAAAGTTATGGTTGAAGTTATGTCTAACTACTCTCTGGATTTTTATTTCTGTTAACATTGTGTATATGGGAAGAAGAATCGGGTAAGATTCCCCTATAGTGCAACGCGGGCAGAAGGAATTTTAAAGCTAGTTCATAGTGATGTGTTTGGACTTCTGTCGGTTCCATCATTGGTAAAATTTGTGTACTATGTCTCATTTATAGACGAATTCTCAAGGAATACTTGGATATATTTTCTCAGGAAGAAATATGAATTCTTTGACAGGTTTAAAGAGTTTAATGCTCTTGTTGAGAATCAAACAGAGAAAAGAATTAAGGTGTTGAGGATAGATAATGGCGAAGAGTTCTACAGGAATGAATTTGAATAATTCTGTAAGAAGTGTGGTATAGAAAGGAAGAAGAATACTCCATATACACCTTATCATAATAGAACTGCAGAAAGGATGAACATGATGCTGATAGAAAAATCAAGGTGCATGCTCAATGGTGTTGGGTTATGGCAAGAATTCTAGGCAGAGGTAGTGGGTATTGCATTTTACCTGGTCAACAGCTCACCCTTATCAATGTTGGATGACAAGACTCCACAAGAGGTATGGACTGGTAAGAAACCTTCTCTCACACACCTCAAGGTATTTGGATGTGAGGCCTATGTTCATGTTCCAAAGTAAAACAAGAGTAAGCTAGATAGGAAGGCTGAAAAGTGTATCTTGGTGTAGAGGATCCATGGGTATTGCTTCCCTGTATTGTTGATTATGTAACCCTGTAACCCCTTGTATGCAAAGAAAAAACAAAGTGTGAGAATATTGGGAATGTGTTATATTCTTTGCAAGACTAGCCTTAGTGTCTGCTACGTTGCGTCGAGCGTGCAAGGGGGTTTGAGGGGGGGGGGAGGGGGGCTAGACCCCCCCTTGGAGGGTCATAGGGGTTCGGGGGCAACACTCCTGAGAATTTTTTTCCCTCAAGAAACATGTCACATTTTTGCCTTGTTTTTCATGTTGCCTCGATTTTCGTGTCCATTGTTGGGTGGTTTTTTGACACATGGTTTTTTCTGATGGTTTTCTATTTCCGGTTAAGGAATTAGGGTTGTGGACTAATCCAGGTCACTGGTTTAGGGTTTTGGATGTCGTTGGATCCTATATGTATATTGTATTGTAAACAATGTATCACTATGAATGAATATGGAATATGCTAGTTTTCCCGGTTTGGCTTTCCAGGGGAAAAATATTTGTGTAATGTGTGTATTTTCCTTTGTATATTTTTTGTTCTTTTATTGAAAATATATTTGCAGTAAAATATTGTACAAGGTTAAAATCTACATGTTTTAAATGCATCTAAAAGTATTCAAGAAGGTACAGTTCTTCTCCCTGCCTTGGAAAATAGAAGTCAGTATCCTAATGAACAAAACCATGACTCTGATGAGCACAATTTTATTTTTTATCCTGAGATCAACTACGCCATTTAGGAATATACATAAACATTCAGAAATGAGTAGGTTGAAGAGAAAATTTTCCAAGCATTATCAATATAAATTTGCAACAACACACCAACTTATGAAAAGTATGACAACTATGAAATATAATTTGAGGAAGGTAGTGAAGAAAATGTTGATGAACTGATACTAGTTAGAACAATTGAAGATAATTTGTTGTCTTTTTCTTTTCCTTTATCAAAATCTCAGAAAGAGAAGTTTTGTATCGTCAATGGAGAAGACAATTCAAAGATTACACAAAGGAAAATTTGTCAAGCAAAATAAAATGAGATATTTGTCAATTATCAAAGCATTACCTATTTGAACTTTTATGATCCAATAACATTGTTGATGGAGTTTGCATCATCTAATATGTTGAATATCATAAGTTTCAGCACACTAATAATTTATAACTATAAGTGTAGGATGTCAATGAACTTCTTACTGCATATCTCATATTATTTTTGTTCCTTCTCATACAATTGCAAGCAAAAATTTCATTCCCTTATACAATTGATTGTGTGGTTTCTTTGGAAGTATCGTTTTACATGATCATAAGTGGCTGAGATGATTAAAATAGGCTATTTGTATATAAATGAGCTCATCAAAAGATAATGTATATTTCGATTTGACAGCTTCAAGTTTGCAGTAGTTTGGTTTCAACAGTTAGAACAATTCAGTTCAACAGTAGAGTACTTTATTTCAAGCTTGTTAGTCAAGTTTTATTTTAGAATGCAGTTTGCAGAGTGTTTTGATTTCAGTATGTACACAAAGTTTGTTTCAGGGAGAATAAGAAGGGATGCACAGAGGGAAAGGATATTTCAGAGCAGACATGGGAACGCTGAGAATATAGATACATGCAATACAAAGAGAAATTCAGAGTAGGTTTGGATTATGGACAATTTTCACAGGTTGGCAGAAACTCTCAGGTGTCATTCTTAGAATGTAAGGGGTGAAAGCATGTGGTCTGCATGTTCTTAGAACTTTACAAGAAAGTACTATCCCCAGTTGGAGCCTAATGTTGCAACATAGATCAATTTTGCCAAAACTTCTAAATTTTTCGTAAAACTTTGTCCAAGTTTCCCATAGCCTCAAATTATCAATTTGGTGAAATCTTGTGACTTGTCCTTGCCATTCAAAATTCAAAAACCCATTAATTAAAGTCCAACTTGATGTTCAAATTGTCAAATAACTTTGTTGTTATACCCAAAAATCCTTATTCCCAAAAATCAAACACTTTAAAAGGTTTTATTGCTTTTTATTTTAATAGGTTTTATTAAAAAAATATACTAAAACCTTTTTTTTATGTAAAGTTTGGAAAATACAAATATTTTGTATCTCATACCCAAATTAAACTCCTCCTCAAACTCGATATTTATTCCTAATCCAACCTTTAAGTCATAACCAAGACACATGATCAAGGGTCAAACTCCAATACGCATCCAATGAAGAAATCTAAGTCAAATGAAGATCGACGACTTACAGCAGGTTTCGTGTTTTGACTTGTGTGGAGCATAACAGAAAGGAGGGGACCCGAAACGATTTTTTCATTTTGTTTTAGTGTTACGTGGCGCTCGACAATCTTTTCACTTTTTTCTTTAGTGGTTATCAACGCCACATGTCAATTTTGCGAAGAAACAATATCCGTAGATTCAATGGACACGTCTCATTTGATTTTTTTCGTCTCAGTTTGATTGTGAAAATTTTAGTTATGCCAAAAGCGTACACTTATTGATAATGGGCACAATTAATCACCTTTTAATTTAAAATTTTAATCTTATGGCTAACAATTGAAGACGCTGGTATATTCTTAATTGTATTCTCTAATCAATGGATGAAATTTAATGCTCATAACTTCCTTGCATTTCTAAATACTTCCGTTACATTATTTACTTTTTCACATTTAATTAATATAATTAAGAAATTACTTCTCTAACCATTGATTGACAGGTTAACTGATTAAGAAAAATTAATATATATAAAACTTTGCATTGAGATAAAGTGGTTGTAACTGAACGCAGTGGAAGCTGAGCATCGTTTCAACTAACACATAGACGTTTCAATGACCGATACCTTTCAGCGTTCTCCAGCCGCGAGTCGGCTGTGCTAGTGATGGTAATACTAGTGAAACTACACACCAATTCGACTGATTTTCATAGAAAATTTTGAATCCAGAACTTCAGTTCAACAACCACATGATTGATTCGAGATGGAATGGCTATGAGTACCAGATCTACACAGGAAAAAATCAATGTATACATAATTTATCTCTCGTTCATGCTTTAGCACCTCAGAGCATGTCGATGCGTGCACAATTAGCAGATAACGAATTTCAGGCAGACTTTCCAGGCAAACAGGGAGGAATTTCAAGAATCTAGAACATGGGTTTTTTGCGGGATAGTCCCAATTGGGTAACAAGCGATCAAAATGGCACAATTTTGAGCGGTTTAGGATATTTCATTATTCTTCTGAAGGGAATGCCCTTAGAATTTGTGAATGGCTGAATTGAAAAAAACACATAATGCAAAATGGATCGCCCAGAATCAATTTAAAAAGGATTAACACAAATGGCAGTATGATGAACTATTTTAGAGCTCAGAAATTCTATAAAGGGAGCATAGAAAGTCTCAATTTATGACCCATATAATTCGTTTTCCACAAAAACTATTTGTCTGGGGTCTGATTGCAGGCATAATATATATTGGCAATGTTTTCAGGGAAACTTACAATATCCTAGTCATGGAAGAGATGTCTTTAAAGATCCTTGGGCACATAATAATTTGGATGCCTTTAAATTCCTACTCAATAACCATACAATTTACTGCACTGGCTTGTCATCACTTATGAAAATGAAAGAGTTGAAAGCAAAGTTAAAAAATGGCGTGGCAAACATCTCTCAGTTCACAAGGCCGATACACTATTTTGCAGCTTCTGAAGTTTATATTTACAACAATGGATAGTCATTATTGTTATAGTTGACTATCATTGTTTGACCAGGATAAAGAAATGTTGGTGGTATGAATGATATCGCTTTTCTCACCAGAATAAAAAAAGACAGCTCTGTGTTAGCATTTGAAGAGAAATTGAGTCTCATATTTAAAACTTGAATGAGAAATCATTGAATAATATTTAGTAAATTTCTTAATTAAATAATAAAAGTGGCAACAATAGGTTATTTGAATAACCAATTCCTATAGGTTATTTGGATAACCAATTCCTATTTTATTGGTCAAATGGGACAACACATAGAGATGAAAATAATAAAAGTGGCAACAATAGGTTATTTGAATAACCAATTCCTATAGGTTATTTTTCCTATTTTATTGGTCAAATGGGACAACACATAGAGATGAAGTGTTAAAATCCCCAAAATCCTCCTCAACCATGTTTCTAATTGGGAATGTCAGGTTTATACTTGGAGGTAGATTTTGAGGTTGCAATTGATCAACCATTTCCAAGATTGAAGGCATTACTTACTTAGCATTCAGAGGATATAAGTAGAAGTTGAAGACATGAATAGGGGTTAGCAACTTATGAAGAATTCTTGGAAGCCAAGATGCATTTTCTGTAGGCCCATAGGGAGATTGTAATATTTTCAGATATTAAGGATTTATGCATGGATTCATGGATCATTCATAGTAGAGCCTTGTCTTCTTTCTATTTTATGTATTGAGCTTCTCACTTTCCGTCTTTGTTCTTCTTCACTAGTTTCTAATTTGTAGTAATTTTGATACACTTGAGAGACAAGAACTTGGTAAGACAACCACTCTTGTCATATATGTTTCATTAATTTTATGATGTAGTCATGTTTAGTGAGAACATATACATAGTTTTAGATTATTTTATGTCATTATGTTGGATTCATTGTTTTAATATGCCCAACAACTCACTTTCTTCATCTATAGTGACTTCCTTACTCACCATTAAAAAAAAGATTTTATGTTTTACTCTTCTTCTTCCACCTTTCACTATAAACATTTTGTGATTTGTTGGATGATTCCATGCCCAATGGATTAGAGTTATGATCTTAGAGGTGTGCATCTTTTATTCTAGTCTATTTCCATTAATCCTAACTTTGTTTATCCTTCTTTTGTCATCCTAAATATGGCCACTGTGCTTTTATGTTCAAGTTGTTATTCGATGACAATGGATAGCCAACACTTTTAATATGATCATTGAGGGAGATCACCCCCTCTGATTGGAAGGGAGACCTTTCCATATAAATGTTGGTTCAAAATGGTCTTGGCATGTTCCTAAAATCCGAGAACATCTCAAGATAAAAAGATTACCAAAGCATATATGTAGTCCTTCTTTGCTCTTACATCTTGTACCTTGATCATGTGGGTCATCACGAAACTGTCAAAGTATATATAAAGGAGCAACCATCCATGGAAATACCTGGGTAACTGATCATTGCAAATGATAGTTTAATAGGATTTACTTCATGTACATGGTTCATTCAACTTGTTGATGAACTCATGAATGTAAAAAATATATCAGTTTTTAGGAACCTCCTTGAGTCTACAACCAACATGGTCCACTTAAAGAGTATCTCACTAACACATTGAAAATTCCTCCAAGTGTTTATCAACTCCATAATAGAGGTTTTTCACTATATGAAACACATTATCCAAATCATCAGGGACACACGGAAAAGGGGTATGCATGCCTATATAGATATTATAGTAATATTCCCTTTACATGTTACATAGATAGATACATGTACATACAATTTAAATACTTCATGATATGGAGACACTAAGTATAAGCTTTGAAAAAAAATTCTAGGTACAATCAAAATAATTCTCTTAAGTACCAATTGTAGGAAAGATGCAAGATCAAATACATAAAATCATAGACTTGCTATAAATACAATGTGTGATTCAAATTTCCATATGGTCAAGTATTCTTTTATTCAACACAATTCATAAAATTTACCCTGTTTTTCCACAATCATCTGACCTCTACTGCTACCATAAGAAATCTCACCAACTTTCCTTGGACCAAACTCTATGAAACTCTTTGCTACATCCAGAACAACATATATTTCCTTCCTTCTACAATATCACTATTCCACTTAAAAATTAAGTTTGTGATCAACCATTGGTTTCTCTAGTGAGAACAATGAAACTTCATTGTATTTCTCATTTCCATGATAACCAACCAATGGTTATTTAATAAAGAAACTCGCTTCCATCTCAAAATAAATGTGTCATTGCTTCTCCATTCACTTGCAGAACTATTATCTTGAACACATACCTATTGGAAACCAAACATACATTTGGGCCAAACATTGGTATCACATAGAATGATTGAGACCCTATTGTACCCTAGATCATAACATCAACCTAATTTTAAATATTGAGAAATTTTTCATCCTATGGACATATTTCCATATACCGAGACACCGAGGTACCTAACCATGGTTCCTTCCATTTGTCTACGATAATAGTTTCGATACAAGATGTATTCAAGTCAATTTTACAATATTTATGCAACTTCCAATTACGACTTATAGTGCAACATTCATCAAGCAATATTTCGTCAAGGAACAATTAGAGGGAACAAAATATGTAGCTATGTTTCCCTTTCATCTACCACACACCTTACCAAGCATATTAAGGAATGACTTTTGTAACGCAAAGTATTTTCATGTAGGGATACAAAACATCAACAAGATATAATGATACATATGACATCAATTCATATACCTTCTTGTTCCTCTAAATTTATTCACATATTTGGTGTCTTGACCTACATCTTTGACCTCTATATCTTCAGTGTCCAATCATTGTTTAGGATTTCCATATTCACCTGTGATTTTTTAGAGTAGTCAATTTTAACAAAACCATTACACTTCATATTGAGTTGGCTAGGCTCAATATGCCGGTTAACTTAATTAAATCCTAAGACACTTCCCACAACTCCATTATAGGTCTACACCAACATGAAACATTTGATCCAATGAGATAACCATTATTTTAATAGGGAAATAAACCAACCATATCATTTTCACAATTTAAACATGCCTAGTGCTCAACATATCACATGTCGTACATTCCAAGCATCAATTCTTGTGAATAAAATATTTTCACTTTGTGTCTTTTCAATGTCCCTATGATTTCTTTCTTATGCATTCATATCAGTAGCTAGTACAACCTATATAGTTACTACAACTAGCATTCAACCTTTAAATCCTCCTTCCATTAACAACATAAACCATGCTTTAATATTTACCACTTTTCAACTCATGCACGTCTCTCAAAGACTTTACTCAATATGATGAACCTTGATTGTCCACATGACTTGTGGTGTGCATGGAATATTACAAATATGCGTCTTTCCCTTCAAGTGATTTGTCATTGGATTCACGTGCAAGGGCGTCAAAATTTTTGATCGATGTTCAACAATGACCTATTATGCAAACTAGTCAAGATGCTTTGTATTTTCTAGATATAGATTTCATTTTCCTCTGAACATAAGAGGATCCATTTTTTTCAAGAATCAACCACATACTTGGTGTGTTTCTCCATATCTTCCACATATTTTTTTAGTCTTTGTCTTGGATCTCCATACTTTCCCTGGCATTTTTTTGAGTCATGACTTCTGAAAAAATAACTTCCCCACCATATTGAGGTCGCAAAGCTGAATATCTGTGTTCACATCAATAAATACAAGTATAATGTAACTTACAAATATAAAATCTCATCGTTAAAATTTCCCACGAAGATACACCCCACAGACCAAACAACAACAATAGTTGAATAATGTCAATACATAAGCAATATATCTAGTGCATCATACCACATTGTAACCACCTCATGAGTAAATCTATTCATTGGAATTCCAAATTCCCTTACAAGTCCAAAGTCAACAAGTTTCATTGCATTGGTTTTGCGGTCTATAAGAAAAATTTTTGGTTTCAAATCACACTCAAGAACTTGATGAGAATGGCGATAAACAATTCCATGTGAAATCTCAAGCACACCCTAATCCTAGTTATGCTCACTCCAAATGTATGGGAAAAAAACTCCTCCAAGAGAAAATCACACGATTTTTTCACTAGCACCATGCTCTGATTTCCCTCAAGGGCTTCTTCGCCCCCTACCACCCAGTCACGATGCGCAGTTGAGCCTATAGTTTGTTCCAATGGTTAGGGTTATTTAAATCCTTCATAAATACAATGGATAAAGGAATTTGAAATCCTTTATGTTTACATAATTTTGTTTTTACCACCAACACTTATCAAGAAATGCTCGGTCCTCTTGGATCTAAATAACGCTATCAGTGTTGATGCTAAAAATGTGGATAAATTCAATGTGATTGTCATGGATAATTAAGCATCTGTGAGAAAATGTAAAATTTAGGAGCCCAACACATCATGCACTGAAACATGGTGCAAAATATCAAACAAAGGAAAACTTAAGAACATTTTCCGTTGGCTTCTAGAGCTACTTGTGATCCATGCACCTCTCAATGGAATTAAGGAAAAATAGAAGCATGCCCAATCACTTCCTCCTTTTCTCTACCTACACTCAATGGAATAGAGATGAGTTTCAATGGATTTCTATTGGAAATATTTTTTCATTGATGTAAAATACAATGGGAGACTACATATGTCCAAGATAAATACTTCAAGATGGAGATTGTTGGAAATATTATTTTTGGATAATTTATGCTTAGTTTGGATACCCTATATTTGAAGGAATTTTTACCCTAGATACCTAGCTCAAATAGGAGCATAGGTTGTATGGTTGGAAATATTATTTTGAGACCTTTCCCAAAATATAGTTAATTCCCTCTAACTCCCTCAGAATGAGGAGATATGAATTTTTTTGTTTGATAATCCAACCAGAAAATGTAGGTCAACTCAACCATTCTTTACAAGTAGCCCCTGAAAGTGATGATAGAAATAATATAAATACATGATAGATGTGCACATTTGTAGTGAAACCAATCAATATATCAAGTATGGTGTTCACATAAGTGATCTGGGGTGTATTTTTGGGAGCTAAAGGTGTGCAAGAGAAGTATGAGGGGGTTTCTTGGGATTGTGATATTGCAATGTGCGTTATCTTGAGGTTGTGGTGCTACAATTGATTTTGTAGTATGGGATCATATTCTAGGAATGATTTTATGAGGCTCTCTAGGGCATGCATGATACATGTGACTAGGGTTTGAAGGATTGTCTGTGGAATAAAGCATGCATGTGAAATCAGAAGTACTTTGTGTATGAAGATATTGGATTTGTGTCTACACATATCTCATTGATTTGGTGCTCAACTGAGGGGATTGGTGTCTCCAACAGGTTGGTTCTTGAAAATATTGTAATAGTAGGTTGGTTCCTATAGGTTCTATTGAGTTGACACTTGGTTGAGTATATTGGTGTCTCCAATAGGTTGGTGCATATATATTTTTGAGTTGGTGCTCAGTTAAGGAGATTGGTGTCTCCAGTAGGTTTATTCCTACAATATTTTTAACAATAGGTTGGTTTCTATATACATTTATAAATATAAGTTTTATGGTTTTCTCTCGATTGAGTTTCCATGTTAAAATCTGTGATTTGAGATTATATGTGATTATTGTTGTTAATATAATGAATGATAGATGAATGGTTAAATAAAGTAAAAATTGTTTTATACTGATTCACCCTCCCTCTCAGTATAATCATAAGTTCAACCATTGGTATCAGAGCAAGTTCCTTTAGAATCAATTTAACCATTGGAAGGAAGATCTTGAGCACATATGGATTGTAAAGAAGGTCTCCCTATAAACATAGCTCCTTTGTTCGATGGATCAAACTATGCATCATGGAGTATAAGAGTGAAGACATATTTGTAGGCCCTTGGGTTTGGTATTTGGAAATCAATCAAAATAGGTTATATAGATGATGTTGGGAAGGAGTGAAGTGAAAACAATAAAAAAACAATAGATGTCATCTTGAGTGGCCTATGATATTTTGAGATTGTTAAGGTAATGAATTGTACATCAACTAAAAATATTAGGGACAAGCTAAAAAAAATTATGAATAGATATCTGATGATTTTTCTAGCTATGAATCAAATACAGAAGAAGCACAATTTGTGAGAAATATAAAAAGAGGATCTAGCAAAAACAAAGGTAAGCTACCCTTCAAATACTTTAATTGTGGTAGAATAGGACATTTTGTTGCGAAGTGTCCATATGAAGAAAGGGAATATAGTGATGAAGAAGTGGAATATCTCTCCATAACCATGGAAACAAATCTTGCTAATGAAGAAAATGAATATAATAAAAAAGAAATCCAAATTCATAAGAAGAAGATGTTGAAGGAAAACTCTTTAGTGGCTTAGAAGAAATAGAGATGATTAGGAAAAATAATATTAAGTAGAAGAAGCAATTGAAGAAATATGAAGAGGAGGATCATGATCTTGAAGAAATAGATAAGACAATTATCATCGTGAAAAATCAACTAGAAGAGGAAAAAAGGATATAAAAAGTGGTGAGAAGCCAGCTAAAAAAAAGGAAGAAAATTGCAATAACATATAGGATGAAATCATTTCTTTAAGAAATGTACTAGAGAAAACAACTGATTAGTTGAATAAAATATTGAATTTTGGAAAAATATTAGATATTGTTCTCAGTTTTAAAAGGTCACCATTGATTAAGAAAGTTCTTGGCTACAATAAAAAACAAAAGACCCCTAAGGGAGATGCAAGCACTAAGGTCACAAAGTCATAAGAAAAGGAAAATGAAGAAAATATTAAAATATATGCTAATACTATCAAAGGATCCATAAAAAATGAAAGAAATAGAAGGAAAATAAATGATGACAAGCATAAACTTGTTTCTTCTCACAAGAACAACAAGAATGAGTTTAGAAGATCTATTCCACCAAGAAGACCTTTCAGAAATCGATACCAAAATATATTTCTTGGCTATTGTTTCTCTTGCAGTATTTTTTGTCATAAAGCAATAGATTGTAGAGATTATGCAATAAGTGATCATGTGAGAGATATAAACATAGGTTCTTATAAAACCTCAAAGGATGATTATATGAGAAACAAAACTAGAAGTTCTCATGGGTTTTCTAACAGAAACTACAATTGATTTTTTCCTCTACTTGATATTGAATATTATAAGTGAAATAACTATGGGCACATAGAACATGACTATAGAATCAACGTAATAAAGTTTCATAAATAAAATAGGAAATAAGATGTTCTTACCAAGCATAAAGATGAATACACCAAGGTGTGGAAACAAAGCAAGACAAATCAAAGAAGGAGGAATGTGGACTTGTGATTTATTCTCAAAATAAAGGGAACCAATGGTACATTGGTAATGGATGTTCAAAACACATGACATGGGACCAAACCAAGTTTCTCACCTTGAAGGAAGAAAAGAGAGGTAGTGTTAGTTTTGGAGCTAATGCTTCTGCAAGGATAGTTGGAAAAGGTACTATTAGTCTTGATAATGGAAAGACAAAGACACATAATGTCTTGTATGTTGAAGGGTTAAAGAATAATATTATAAGTGTTAGTCAAATGTGTGATCAAGGTTAGAACATCACATTTCATTCTAAAGGGTGTGAGATAAGGAAAGCAACTTATGGAAGATTAGAGGAAATTGCAAGTAGAAATTCAAGTGATGTATACATACTCGATGAAGTAAAAGGAGAAAAATATTGTATGTGAGTGATATCTCTCTCATCTCATCAGTAAAGGGAAGCAAAAGCTTAGGGGGAGAATCCCTTTTCCATTGATGTTGAAGGGGGAGAAGTTGTAGACAGAGGAATATTTGCAAACACAAGGAAATTTGTAGATAGGGGGATTATCATAATTTACTAAGGGTTTACATCAATGAAAAAGGGGATATTGTTGGAAATATTGTTTTCATTGATTTGAAATACAAAGGAGAATAAAAATGTCCAAGATAAATAATGCAAGTTGGAGATTGTTGGAAATAATGTTTTTGGATTTTTTATGCTCAGTTTGGATACCCTATATTTGAAAGATTGTTTACCCTAGATACCTAGGTCAAATGGAAGAATAGGTTATATGGTTGGAAATATTATTTTGATACCTTTAACATAATATATGGAATTCCCTCTTACTCCCTTGGAATGAGGGGATATGGATTTTTTCGTCTGAAAATCTAGTCAAAACATTTAGGTTGGCTCAACCAGTCTTTACAGGTTGGCCATGAAAGTGAGGAAAACATTACTATAAATATAGGATAGATTTGTGTATTTGTAATGAAACTAAGCAATAGATCAAGTATGAGGTGCAAATAAGTTATTTGAGCTGTGCTAAAGGATTTGGGGTTTCTATTTGGGATCTAAAAGTGTGTAAGAGAAGTCTAACTGATTTTCTTATTCTTGAGGTGCGCTATGAAGGACTGAAGGTATGTGATGCTACAATGTGTGTTATATTGAGGTTGTGATAATGAAATGTGCACTATTTTTAGGTTTTGATGTTATAGTCTTGTATCGTATTCTGGGAATGATGTTATGAGGCTCGCTAGGGCTTGAAGGCTACATGTGAGTAGGTTTTGAAGGATTGTCTGTGAAATCAAGCATGCAGGTGAAGTTAGAAGTAATTTTTGTATGAATATATTATATTGGTTTCTTCAAATATCTTGTTGAGTTGGTTCTTAGGTGAATGGATTGGTGTCTCCAGTGGGTTGGTTCTTGCAAATATTTTAACACTAGGTTGATTCCTACAAGTGTTGTTAAGTTGGTGTTAAGTTGAGGAGATTGGTATCTCTAGTAGGTTGGTTCCCACATCTTGCTGAGTTGGTGCTCAGTTAATGAGATTGGTGTCTCCATTAGGTTGTTTCCTAAAATATTTGTAATAGTAGGGTGGTGCCTATAGACATTTATAAAGATAATTTTTTACCTTTTTCTCCCAATTGGGTTTCCATGTTAAAATTTGTGATTTGATCTTATATGTGATTATTGTTTCTCATATAATCAATGATTGATTAATGGTTAAATAAAGTAAACTATATATTTGACTGATTCACCCCCCCTCTCATTATAAGCATAATTTCAACACCTACGTTCAAACATTTTGGTAAAGAAATCCGTTGTAAAAGGAAGAAAGTTGTGAAGTACAAAGTTGGATGTATTTCAATAATAGTTAGGGAGGATATAGAGGTTATCCAAATCATGAATTTGTATGGTTGAAAAATAGTTTCGATGACCAATTTGAATACTTGGATGAAAATAAATTGGAATCCTATATTGGTTTATGGTCGTGTTACCCATATCCTAGATCGAGGGTGGATATGGTTTATTTTATGAACCAATGAAGATGCAAGGAGGGTTCTTTCAAGATACTAGTATTTGGATCAAATTATTCTATCAATCAAACATTAACATCCATTATTCAATGCACAATAGGTGATTGAGACTATTTCTCCTATGTGGGTCAAGCTCCCAAATATTCCTTTGGATTTTGGGTTGAATGCGAGGCTATGAAATATTAGGGATTCCTTGGGAAATTTCATAGCTTCATATGTAAGTTAAAATTCAAGTGCTATAGTGTCAATTTCCACCTTTGAAGCATTGATTATCTTTCTAGCCTCATCCATATCCTCCTTATAGACAAATCTTCCCCATACCTCCTTGAGTTATTATAAAAAACATTTTTTTGGAGGATGCACACATCCTCACAGCTATGCAACCTGCGTACATGCGGGATACTTAAAAGACATTCAAATAAATGACAATAAATGATAAAAAATATGATTATTCCAAATTAAATGTTAATTGATAGGTTTGGTTAGTTGTCTAACTCCTTTTACCCATACTAAATCATCTATAAACAATTATAGACTGCATAAAATAATCATTTTCCTCAAGGAGAAAGGTAATGATACATTGCACAAGAGAAAACACCTATCTAGCTATCTCCACTGAGTCTGTAAGCCCATATATATCCTTGTTGTTGTTGGTTTTTTGACCTGGAAACCCTTGTTTCTATCCTCCTTCTTATCACCAACCTATCTGACCAAGAGTCTCCCATATATTCTCTTTGGGTTCGAGGTGAATTCAGTGTCAAAATCAATCTTTATAGTAGGCATCAGGGTGGAGGAATTCAAGACCTCTTTCAACAAGGAAGCACTACACCAGACAGGTAAAATATGTAACTACCTAAATGTTTTTCATCAATAATACAAAAAATCATTCCTTTAAAGTGCATTGTTTTGGTATTGTTTAAATATAAAATAATTTTATATATGCTTCATAGAATACTAATTGCTCTGATTTTTCCATCATTTTTCATGGAAATAACTAGTATTTATTAGTACAAATACCTCTCTATATAGGTCTTCTTGTTTTTTATTCTTTCAGGTTGCAAAGGACCATTGGAAAAGAATGAAGGGAATTCAAAAATCGGTAACTGTAAATGTGTTGAACCTTCACAAAATAGATCTATCTATAAAATACCACACACATTTGCAGAGAGAAATTGAGAAAGAAGAAGCAAGAGAGAAATAATGGAAGAATTGTCATTAACCGTATTCCATACTCAAAGAGTGAATAATTTACAATAGATATAGGATACATGAGTAACTAATGTTCCATAGTGGTGGTGTAGAGTGATCTAGGAACACAACAACAGTTACGGGAGTAAACTACCACCTATTCTAGTCTCTCAGGTAGTTACAGGAGTGAACTACCTAGTATGAGTTAACTAGTCTATCAGTCTTCATTTAAATGACTAAAACAGAGTGAAGTGAGGAGGAGATCAGGGAATCATGAGTAATGCGCTAGTATAGTGATGATCCCAAGGACAATGTGCATGAGTTGGTGATGATCCCAATGCTACATGGTGATAATCCCAATGTAACATCTAGACTCCACTCAACTGATCAAACTAATGTGAAAACTGAAGAGAATATTCTTTGTAGAGGAATATTCTTCCTAAAATATAGGATACTAAATAATGAATAATAAACAAGGAAATACCTTAGGAAAAATAAATCCTAGGTGTGTGAAGTAACTCCAACACCCCCCCTGAACATCACTACGGTGAAAATAAAGAATGGGTCCCAACAACGAGGCTATGTTAGGTACCCAAATACAAAATATACACTGAAATAAATGAGGAAAGAGGGGAAAAAACATGGGAAACCGCCCTCAAATTACAATTCATAAAAAAAATGAGAAGGAACAAAAATAAGTTTCTAAGCAACCCTGTCCTTCACTCCAAGAATACCTCGCAACTGTGCAAGTTTGTGCTCGTTGAATATTTTGTTGAAGATGTACATGTCTATACAAATCTGATGAAGTAGATGCACCATTGAGATGTCCACACATATCCACTTTCTCTTCTTGTAATTATAAATATCCAAATAAAGTTTGGATGAAATTTTGGAAACCGTGTAGCCGTTTCCAGAAAAACGATGAAATTTTGTTGATTTTAAAATGATCATAACTTCACTTCTCGGACTCTGTTTCAGACGAGTTTTTTTTTAAATTGGATATTTTCCCTAGAGAAATTCAAGTATACAATTTGTTTCTACAAATTTTGCTAAGAAAATATCAGAATTGAGTTTGATGTGCACGACTTCCTTTTTGTCTTCTGAGATGCATGCATGGTGCATGCATGTTGCTCTTGATATGCATGCATGGAGGATGGAAAAGTGTCTGCATGTGACTCCTGATATGAATGAAATATATATTCCACATGAAATTCATAAATCAAATATGAAATGGAGTAGACATCATTTACAATTAATGGAATACACATTTGTGTATATACTTGTGTAGAAGGCTCCTCAAACTGATATGATTGATCTTCAAGTGGCTTTTCTACTTGATCTATCTTGTCAAAATTTTGCGTGAATTCTTCCTTATTCCCAAATAAAATCTCCAATGTTCTCCATAATTAGTTTGGAGTTTAGTCTTGTGAGACATCATATACTTGGTGGAGAGTTTCTAGAGAAATAGACAAGCAGATAAATCCTATGGCCAAATGTTGTCTATTGAGAAAGTCATTTTTCTCATTGGTGGAATCAAAATCTTCTTCTATTTCCATAGTTATTTGGTACAAGCCTCTACAGCTGAGCTAAAGCATAATTTTTGGCTTCCATACCAAAGAGTTATGAGGCGTGAGAAGTATTGTTGTTGAGTAAAACATAGATTCCATCTTTCTGTGTTCTTCAATCTTCAATACCTACAAAGATAATTTGGTATAGATTTTTCTTAGCAATATGTCGACTCTGATACCATGTAAATATGTTGAAATTTCACAGAATAGAACTAGCTAGAAAATACCACACACATTTGCAGAGAGAAATTGAGAAAGAAGCAAGAGAGAAAGAATGGAAGAATTCTCATTAGCCGTATTCCACACTCAAAGAGTGAATAATTTACAATATATATAGGATACATGAGTAAATAATGTGCCATAGTGGTGTTATAGAGTGATCTAGACACACACCAATAGTTACTAGAGTAAATTTCCACCTAGTCTAGTCTCTCAGGAAGTTACGAGAGTGAACTACCACCTAGTCTGAGTTAACTAGTCTACCAATCTGCAGTTAACTGACTGAAACAGAGTGAAGTGAGGAGGATATCAGGGAATCATGATTAATGTGATAGTATGGTGATGATCTCAAGTACAATGTGCATTAGCTGGTGATGATCCCAATGTTGCATGGTGATAATCTCATTGTAGCATCTAGAATCCACTCAACTAATCAAATTAAAGTGAAAACTGAAGAAAATATTCTCCCTAGAGAAATATTATTCCTAAAATATAAGAGACTGAATAATGACTTATAAATAAGAAAAAACCTTAGGAAAAATAAATCCTAGGTGTATGTGAAGTAACTCCAATAGGAACGACTTCAACCATTAGACCCCTAGTGAGTCAATATTTCTCTTTCTTCCAATAGTTAGTTATTTCTTTAGAATTTGATTATTATAAGTTTGTGTAGTACTCTTTATGGAATTTTATTCTTATAAGGTCATTGGTATGTTGTAGTAACACCACTACTATAGGGGATTTTCCCCTAAAAGCATAATTGGTGACCATACTAGGGATTTCTCCCTAGTGGGCCTATTTTGGGATTTGTCATTGTGTTTGCTCGGTTAAATTGATTTTATTTTGTTTCATAGTGCTATTTGATACTTATATTAGTAACTTACATTGAATTGAACCTTTTATTACTTCATTTGATCCATTTGTGTTGCCTCTTGTCTTCTCTTTTTGATATTTTTTGGGTATATATGTGCTCTGTAGTTAACACAGTCACATACATGTTATGACTTACAACAATACTGAGAGGGGGGGTGGGTGAATCAGTATTGTATCAAATTTCTCAATTTTATTTTCTTTCAACAATTTAAAGTTATTTAGAAATGTTTACTTAATCAGTAATACATGGAGAAATCAAAATGAAACACTAAAAACACATTACACAAGGATTTTTACGTGGAAACCCAATGCGGGAGAAAACCACAGAACATCCTTTTTTATGTTCTTCTGCAATAACCAACTTACAATTTATAATTATTCATCTTGACATGAACCCACCTGTCATAGATAATGGGAAAACCAATCCTCTCAGCAACCAACCTATCATATATAATGAGGACACCAATCCTCTCAAGCACCAACCTGTCATAGATAATGAGGAAATCAATCATCTCATGAACCAACCTCTTACAAATGATGAGGAAATAAATCGCCATTGAGCTTCAACTCACCCGAGCACCACCTTTCCACCCTATATTTAGTTAAAAAACAATTCTTACAAAACTCTCTAATATGTGTTTAGTTTAGTTTCTTTGAAAAATTACATAACCTTTTTCTTCTCTTCTCATCCCCTCTTGAATCGACATAGCATATCCTTATTTATAATGTTTTACTTTAGTTCACAATCCTGTATGTGGATGCATAACAATTATATTGTGGAAATATCTTGAATAGATCAAAGTCTTGTTGGTTACACTTCCATCTAAATAAAGTATGTGGACACATGAGAGTTATAGTGTGGACATATCTTGACCATATCAAAGTCCTGTTGGTTACACTTTTTTCTAAATAAATTATGTGGATGCATGACAGTTATATTATGGACATATCTTGACCAAATCAAGATCAAGAATGCGGATGCATGATAGTTATACTGTGGAAAAATATTGGCCAGATCAAGGCCTAGTTACAACTGGACATTTTTTGACTAAAAAAAATTGACCAAATCTTCATATGAATGATCTCCAGCTCATCTCCAACAATAGAACCTAGTATTATTAGAGCATCTCCTCAAGAATGACACAAAAACTCACATCCTGGTCTATAGAGAATCTACTTCATAGATATAATAGGATCCCAAGGTTCAAGTCACAAGTTGTGATCTTGTCACACTTGGTATACATTGTGCTCACCTGGTCACTTGTTGGGGTACATGCTCAACTACATACTTAGTGACATACTCATTTTTTCCATTTTTTCTACTATTTAGGAGTATTGCTATTTACGACATGTTTATTTATAGCAGGTCTATTTTTAGCTGGTGGATTCCTATATGTAATACCATGGAAAAATACCACGGGTTTCCAAAACCATGGGCTCATAAACCACAATTAGGAAAATTCCTAATTTTTAGCTACCGTTAGGCCAATTCCTATTTTTTAGCCACCATTAGGAAAATTCCTATTTTTTATGAGATAATTCCTATTTTCTTAATTTTGGGATATATTTCTTATTTCATGGATATAGAGTGCACTTTAGTAAGAATATTAGCCTCCTAGTGAAGTGTGAATTACCCATCTAATACTTGGAGTTAACTCACTTCACTTATTTAATGACTTTCCATAATTAGAAAATTCTCACTCAGTTAGGACTTTAGTTCCATTCTTGGACTATAGAATTATTATAGGAGATTTTTTCTATTATGAAATGCATGTTGACTTCATGTACGTTTCTCACTAATTTCACATCTATATTTTTACCTTTACTTATTATTAGAAAATTTCCACTTTAGTTAATTGTTGCTATTGGGAGAAGTTACTTTTTTACTTGAGCATGCACATGAAAATCCCAAGATAGTGCACATTACTCCTCATGTGGAGAGCCTTATATATTGTAATCATTATCAAGGATTAATAAATTGTGATTAGATTTGGTTTCTTTGTATCTTATGTGTGAAYATTGATTCTATTTCTCTCTCTCCTCTCTYTCTTTTGCAATTAGCTAGTGTAGTATTTCCTTCTCACAATTRGGTCTTGGATTGTGGTTTAATCCTACATGGTATCAAAGACATTATTGTGAGGGAGTATTCACTTTTATTACATGTTTATATATCATATTGGAAAACCCATAGAGAATTGTGTATCAACCATCTTCTTCAGTGATATGGACACCCTTCAACTACTTTGAGTGGAAGCCTAAGATAGAGCTTCTACTTTAAAGAAAGGGTTTGTATAGGATCACCATGGGGAATGAGGTTGAGCCTACTTCAGCCATAGAGAAATAAAAATACTTCAACAAAATGGATGAATCCTACGGGATATGTGCTTGAGAATATCTCCAGATCTTCTCTTTCATGTCGATACTTGCAATACTCCTAACGATGTTTGGACAAAGTTGAAGGATTTTCCATGAAAGCAGGACAATCTAAGATATCATCAACTGGAGAATGATCTACATGCATTGAACCCAAGATATTTCAAGACCATAAAAGACTACTTATATAAGTTTAAAACGTTTCTTTCTCATGTTAAGGATTGTGGAATTGATAAGAAAGATGAACACTTAATCTTTTAAATTCTAGAAAAACTAGGACCAAAGTATTCTATCTACAATTCTTCTTTTCATACTACCAGGTAAGCTATGGGGTGTACATGGAATATTCCATCCCCATATGATTTCATGGAGTCACTTATCCATGAGAAAACAAAGCTCATCCAAATAGGGGCACTTAATAATTCCAATCCCCATGCACTTACATATCAAGGAAGTTCAAAGAAGAATAAGCAAAAGAACAAGGGTAAGAAGGACCAAGAGAACAAGAAGGAAGGTAAATAAAAGTCCAAATATGAGAGTTCAAGTTCCAAGGCATCAAAAGGAAAGAAGGAGAAGACAAAGCATTCATATTGTAACAAGGGGTTCCATCCTGAGAGTTCTTTAATGAAAAATACCATAGATCTCATGGAACAAACACTTGAGAAACATCACCTTGAGGATTGTATTCCAGATAATGCAAGGAAAAATCCATCATAAAAAAGAGGTAATGGTCATGCGTTACTTGCTATTTCATATTCTTCTAATGCTTGGGTGCTTGACTTAGGGGCTACACCATCACATGGCCTCATCGGATAGAATTTTCTCATACTTGGAGACTTGTTCCGTACCACTAATAGTCATGGGAGATAATTCTCCTGCAGAGGTGTGTGGTAGGGGTAGGGTTGATCTAGACCATGGGTGATTTCAGGATGTACTTCATGTTCCAAATATTTCAGTGAATCTTCTCTCCATCAATAAAATCACTCATTAAGGTTAAGGTAAGAATATGGAGTTCACTTCAAACTCAGTTATTATTTTTACTTGTCATATGATTCAAAAATTGTCATTGGTGAGGTTAATAACCATTCCAAGTTGTACACCTTCTCTCACTTCACTCATAAATCTGATTATGTATATCTTCTAACAAATGCTAATGAGGAGTCTAGGTTGTGGCATGGGAGGTTTGGGAATCTAAATTTTGAATAATTATATCAGCTTAGTAAGGGTGGAATGGTAGATGGATTACCCCACATTAAATACACAGATGGAGTTTGTCAGGGCTGCATACCAGGGAAACATCATGAGGAGAAGTTCAACATAGGTAAAGAATGGAGGAAATCATGACTTATAGAGTTGGTTCACAGTGAAATTATAGGTCCTTTCCCACACCCATCGATCAATAAATATAAGTATGTTCTTACTTTCATTGATGATTTTTTAAGATATACATGGGTGTACTTTCTTAGATTAAAATATGAGGTCTTTGAGTGTCTTAAAGATTTCAAGCATCTAGTTGAGAACCAAATTGGGAAGAGGATTAAGAAGCTTCATACATAAAATGGAGGAGAGTATGTGAATAATTATTTTGAGCATCTTTGTTCATAATCAGGTATATATTTGCAACACACAATTCCTTATACTCCACAACAGAATGGGGCAATAGAGAGAAAGAACAAGACATTGAAAGAGATGACAAACTGTATCTTGCAGGCTGGAGAACTACCTCCAAATTTATGGGATAAATATATCAATTGTGCAGCCAAAATTCAAAATGGATTTCCTGATAAATCGGTCAAGGGAGTCACTCCATATGATGCTTGGAGCGAGAATAAATCAGAAGTCACTCACTTTTGAATTTTCAGTTCACATGTATGGGATAGGATCCCTTCCGATAGGAGGAACGTTATGGAAGCTTGGAGTAAGGAGTGTATTTTTGTTGGATATCCATAGGGAGTGAATGGGTATAGGTTATTATATACTACTTTAGATAAAATTTTCATTCAAAGGACTGTTATGTTTCAATAGGGTCCTTCACATATATTTTCGGAGCAGTGCACATGTCCATCTCCACCGCCACTAGTTGTAGACCTTTGAGTGACTTCTTCTGGTCATATTTATGATAATATATATGAATATAATATATCTAATATTTTTTAGCATAAGCAATAAGTTTAAGATCCCCATCATCGACCACGATGGGAACAAAAGACTATGCATACAACAGGTGATCTAGTGAGTGATCTTGTCGATCCACGAAGAACCATATCTCAGTTTGTGGAGCCTCTGAAATATTTTACTACCATGGAGCCATTTATTCCTATTTATTGTTATATGGTAATTAGATCAAATCTTTTGTCTTATGTAGAGGCTAAAGGAAACCCCCATTGGGAGGAAGCTACGAAAGAGGAGTACAATTCCCTGATAGAGAACGACACATGGGAGTTGGTTCCTCTACCTTCCAATGGGAAGCTTGTTAGATGTAATTGTATTTTCAAGACAAGGAGGGATGCTGATAAATACATTACAAAGTATAAGTCCTAGTTAGTAGATAAATTTTTCTCACAGGTACAAGGTATTGTTTATGAGGAGACTTTTTCATCGATTTACAAGATTGATTCCATTTAGTTAGCTCTAGTTATTGCAGCAGCTAGAAAGTGGGAGGTACACCATATGGATATGAAGAATTAATTATTACATGGATATATTAAGGAGGAGACATATATGGAGAAACTAGAGGGATATGTTTAGGATCCATCATTAATTTGTAGGTTGAGGAATTCAATGTACAAACTTAAGCACACACCTCAGGCATGGTATGCTAAAATGGACTCTTATCTTCTCTCTAGAGGTTTTCTTAGATGTATATCATATCCTAATGTGCATATGATGAGGAAACAAAATTCACTTCTATTGATAGTTCTATATGTATATGATTTAATCATCACATAGAGCTCAACCTCCTTCATTGTTGCAGTGAAGACCACTTTGCACGAGAGGTTTTCTATGACATATATGGGACTGCTACATTACTTTCTTGGTCTCGGAATCAACCAGAATGATTCAAGAATCAATATGTCTCAGTCAAAGTATGCCAGATATCTAATTGATAGGTTTCATATGACAGATTGTAAGCTATCTCCAACACCCTTTCAGTGAAGGGTTAGACTAGAGGATTTCGGTGCATCACCTTTGGTTGATTCTAATAGATATCAATAGTTGGTTGGGAGTCTTCTCTACCTTACACACTCTTGGATGGACATATCTTATGGAATTGGATTAGTTTCCAAGTACATCTAGGAGCCTCATGAGCTTCATTGGAATGCAACAAAGAGGATTCTCAGATATTTCGAGGTTCATATGTAATTTATTGGAGGATAAATTTAGGATGGAGTCATTGATATGCAATTTTGTCCATCTTCAGAGAAGGTGTCATAAATATTCACAAATCCTTTTACTGAACATAATCTTGTCTCATTGAGGGGAATTATAGGAGTGAGGGATACATCATATTAGAAGCTGAACATGTTAGCATTCTTATCTTGTTAGCAACATATTTTGAGGGAGGGGTTTTTCCCCACTAGTGTTTCCCTGTTTACCTCACTTTTGTTCAGTTATTGTGCATCTATACTTGTACACGAGTACCTAACATGGCTTCATATTTCTGGGACTCATCATTGTGCACACTCGGGTTTTGTTTCAAGGGCCAGGGTGTGGGGGTACATGCTCAACTACATACTTAGTGACATACTCATTTTTTCCATTTTTCCTACTATTTAGGAGGACTGCTATTTATATCATGTCTATTTTTAGCCGGTGGATTCCTACATGTAATACTATGGGAAACTACTATGGGTTCCCAAAACCATTGGATTAGAAACCACCATTATAAAAATTTCTATTTTTTAGCTACCATTAGGACAATTCCTATTTTTTAGCCACCATTAGGCAAATTCCTATTTTTTAGGAGATAATTCCTATTTCCTTAATTTTAGGAGATATTTCATATTTCACAGTTAAAGAGCACACTTTAGTAAGAATATTATCCTCCCAGGGAAGTGTGCATTACCCATCTAATAATTGGAGTTAACTCACTTCACTTATTTAGTGACTTTCCATAATTAGAAAATTCTCACTTAGTTGGGACTTTAGTTCCATTCTTGGACTCTAGTCTTATTCTAGGATATTTTTTCTATTATGGGATGCATGTTGACTTCATGTAGAGTTATCACTAAGTTCACACCTATATTTTTGACCTTTTCTAATTATTATCAACTTTTGACTTTAGTTAATTGTTGCTAATGGAAGAAGATACTTTTTTACTTGAGCATGCACATGGAAATCCCAACCTAGTGTGCATTACTCCTCATGTGGAGAGTCCTACATATTGTACTCATTATCAAGGATTAATACATTGTGATTAGATTTGGTTTCTTAGTCTCTTATGTGTAAATATTGATTCTATTTTTCTCTCTCTTCTCTCTCTCTTTTGCAATTAGCTAGTGTAGTATTTCCTTCTCACAATTAGGTCTTGGATTGTGGTTTAATCCTACATCACTCCACCAAAATGTTAGTGCTTCTTGGTGACTTGTTCACTTGAATGAAAAATTTCTATTCGTCCCATCACATTCCACTCTGTTGCTTGTCATACGAGCTTTGTCTTGTCACACTCCACTGCACCGTTTGTCGCATTGGCTCAAGGCACCCTTCATATTTTCTTTTGCACAATCTTCCACACAATCCGTCGCAGTCCATTCCATCACACCAACTTTGTCTCAACACACTCCACTGCATCATTTGTCACACTAGTTCAAATCACCCTGTAGATTTTGTTTTGCACCATTGAACCTTTTATGCACCATTGATCCTTTCATCCTTCGATCCTTCTGCACACTTATGTTTTCATGCTTTCACAACTTCCTCTGTTTTTGCACCATAATTTGTGCCATACTTTTATGTGCCATTGATCCTATTCTATGCCATTGATACTTTCATCCTTCGATCCTTCTGTTTACTTCTTCTATCTATTATTGCACTATAACTAACCATGTCCATGACCACTTTGACATCAATGAAAACATATGTGCAACAAACTCCCCCTTTTTCATTGATGGCAACCAAAAAAGCCTTTATATCTATTCTAAAAGGTGACTTCCAAAG
>SNQJ01S0046290.1:48980-82860 GCA_010110895.2 Picea sitchensis
TCAAGACCGAGCCAAACCCTCAACAACAAAGGTGTCCCTCTGAAGCCAAAAACGAGCTCTGATACCACATGTAAGTTTTAAACCTCTGAAGTAAAGAAATGCATATAGATTCTTAAGCAAAACATAATTTAAACAACGGCTCATACACAGAGTACACAAAGATTTTTTACCGGAAACCCTCAATTGGGAAAACCTTTCTTATATTCATTATGTTGAATTTCACCATTCACTATACAATATATATACAATGTTTTTAGGTATTCCATAGATACTAAAACCCTAATCCCTTAATCCGGGATTAATTTACAAAATCACTAAAAATAGAAAAAAGTCGCCCAAAAAACATTTTCGGGGCATTGCCTCGAACTCTGCGTGTAACTAGTGGGGGGCATACCTGCCCCCGCCTGGGACCCACCTAGGAAAATTCCTGGTGCACATGAAACATAGAGAACTACAAGAGGGATCGTCAAACGCAGTTTTCATATCTGACGCGCCCACACACACACATGCAAAGAATATAACATCTACCCAACACTCCCCCTATCAATGTGCACAGATGCCAAATCAATATGATAAGTTGTCCCATTGTAAATACAAGTTGCTTCCCCTTTCAATGTGCATCAACTTAAAGCTCCCCATTTTAATGTGCATCAGCTTTAGGATCCCCCTTTCAATGTGCATAAATATCAGTTTTTTTTTATTTCCCCCCTTTGACAACAATGACAAAGAGAGTCTTTGGATATTCTTTTCTCCATGCCTCATTTCATGCACAAAACCATCCTTAAATATAATACCATTGAGAGCCATTACATACTTCAAATATGTGCATCTCTATAAAATAAAACTTATCCCTGATACAACAACAAGTGAGGCATTTTTTGAAGTAGTGAACTATGTTCTTTACTGAAGAAGGGAAGACAAGATCACCCCCAACTTCTGTTTGAGATACTCTAGGGGTTCTCTTGGTAATGGCTTGGTAAAAATATTTGCAATTTTCTCTTTGGAAGGTACACACATTAATTTGACCACCTAATCATGTACTTGTTCTTTGAGAAAATGATATTTGATTGGTATATGCTTTGTCTTAGAGTGTTGAAACAAGGTTTTTAGAGAGGTTAATAGCACTAGTATTGTCACACATGATGGAGACAAGTTGATAACAAGGAAATTGAATATMTTGTAGTTTGGTTTTAATCCACAACACTTGAGTACAGTAGGATGTTGCAGCTATATATTCAGCTTCAGTTGTAGAGAGAGAAATGTAAGTCTTTTTTTGTTGAGCCAGGACACTAAAAAACTGCCAAGGAATAATACGCCTCCACTGGTGCTTTTTCTATCATTAATACTTCCTTCCCATTCCACATATGTATAATATTTGAGAAAGAGGTTTGTGTCTTTTGGATACCACAAGCCATAATGAATAGTGCCTTGCATGTATCTAAATATTCTTTTAATTGCAAGAACATAAGTTTCCTTATGGTTTTATTAAAATATTCCTACCAAACCCACTGCTTGTATGATGTTAGTCCTTGAAGCTATGAGATAGTGTAAGATTCCTATCATAGAACTGTACATGATTTGATCTATTTCTGGAGCATCGTCATATTTGTTGAGTTTGCAACTAGTAGTCATAAAAGTGCTCATTGGTGTGCAATTTTCCATGCCAAACTTATTCAAGATCTCACTGATATATTTACTTTGAGAAATGAAAATTCCACTCTTTGATTGATGAATCTACAGAACAAGAAAGAAGGAGAGTTCTCCCAACATAAAAATCTCAAACTCTTGTTGCATTGCAACTGGAAAATTCTTACTCATTAATTCAATGTTACTTCCAAAGATATTATCATCAACATACACTACAATAATTAAAAAAGCATTACCTTCATCCTTGATGTATAAGTTGCTATCAACAATTCCCTTTTTGAATCCTTGCTAGTGCAAATACCTGTCCAGTCTATAATACCAAGCTCTTTGAGCCTATTTTAGCCCATACAGGGATTTCTTTAATCTACAAACATAATCCATTTGTTTGTTAGCTAAAAACCCTAAGGTTTCTCCACATAAACCTCTTCCTCTAGGTCTCCATTTAAAAAGGCTGATTTAACATCCATTTGTAAAAATTTAAACTTTTTGTAACATGTGAATGCCAAAAACATTCTGATTGCTTCAATTCTTGCAACATGGGCAAAGTTTTCTTCAAAGTGTATGCCTTCTACTTGAACATACCCTTTACATACCAGTCTGGACTTGGTCCTGACTATATTTCCATTTTCATTCAACTTGTTTCTGTATACCCATTTAGTTCCAATTAAATTCTTGTCATTGAGTCTCAGGACTACATCCCAAGTCTTGTTTTTCTCTATTTGTTCTAGTTCTTCATTCATGGCTTTGACCTAATGGTCATCCTGACTTTCTTGCACAAAATTTTGTGGTTCACTCATGGATAGTAGTGAAAAATTTGCATTATCAGTTTTCTTCTAGTTTGTACACCTACGTCCTTGTTTCCAAGAATTTGATTCTTTGGATGATGGTTTTGAACATACATTGATGAGTTCTTTGGATGTGATATTTTCATTCTCTCCTTTTCTTCTAAATCCTCTTGTTCTTGTTGCTCATCCATTCCATCATCTTGTAACATATTGTTGATCGATTCATCATATTGATCATTATGGTGTTGATGCCTCACTGGATGAAGTGGTCCCTCATCTAGTTTTACATCTATGCTCTCAATTATTTATGGATCCTTTTGTTGTAGCACTTGTATCCTTTACTTCTAGAGGAGTATCCTAACAAGATACCTTCATTGGATCTAGAATCAAAATTACCTATGTTGTATTCTTTTGTTTTAATGCAGCATTTTCTTCCAAAATTTTTGAAGTGCTTTATTCATGTTGGCCTTCCATGCCATACCTCATAAGGGGTTTTATTTTTGTTTACTCTTATGTGAGATTTATTGAGAATGTTGGAAGTTGTTTGAACAACTTCTCCCCAAAAGGTTTTGGGTACTTATGATTAATCAAGCATGGCCCTATCCATTTCTTGAATTGTTCTGTTCATCCTTTCTACAACTCCATTCTACTGAGGGTTTCTTGCAATAGAAAAGTGTCTCTTGATCCCATGTTTTTCATAGTAACTGTTGAATTAATCAGATGTGAATTATTCTCCTTTGTCTGACCATAGGCATTTTATTTTTAATTCCATTTCATTTTTAACCTGTGCTTTGAAGATTTTAATTTTTTCAAAAGCCTCAAATTTATGCTTTAACAATCCAAACCAAGTCATCCTGGTATAGTCATCAATCAACAAAATGAAATATATTTAACCTCAAGGATATGGTGTAATAGTATGGCAACAAAGATATGTATGAATCATATCAAGAGGTCGAGCGTTGGAGTGTTCTCTTTCCTTGAGGTTAACTCTTGACTTCTTTCCAAACTAACATGCCTTGCATATAGTATTCTCAGGTTTGGAATTTTTTGGCATATTTTTCACAAGATATTCTCTTCCTATATTAACAAGCTAATTAAAACTAATATGACCTAGTCTTTTGTGCCAAATCCAACTCTCATATATTTTACCAATGCAACATTTTTCTTTGCCTTCTTCTAGAACATACACATTCCCCTAAGTTTTGATTGCCTTTACAACAATATCCCCTATATTCACATCCATTAATTTATAGCCTTTTGAATGAAAGAGAACATTGTGTCCTTGGTCACACATTTGAATTACACTCAACAAGTTATTTTTTAGACCATCTACATACAAAACAATTTATGCTTTTGTCTTTCCCTTCTTATCTTCATCTAGTACACCAATTCCTTTTCCTCTAATTCTAGCTTGAGCATTGTTTCCAAAAGTAACATTAACACCTTTTTCTTCAGTTAGGAATTCAAACTTACTCTTGTCTCTTGTCATGTGCTTGGAGAAACCACTGTCAATATACCATTTATTTTCTTGATTTTTGGCATATAGAGCCAACCAACAATTTTCTTTGTTTTTTTATTTTTCTTCCTCCAAACCTTGGTAATATCTTATTTTTTGTCTTGCTATAAATATGAATCATCTTGCTTCCGCATTCACTTTCCTCGTGTCCAAAATTATTGCATATGTGGCATTCAAAATCATTTAGAAGAGGGGAGAATGCATTACTGAAGGAATTTTGAAACATATCCATTCAAGGTTTATTGAATCTAATTCTTGTATTTCTATTATGTCTAAAAGTCTTGCAACTCATATCCTAATGTCCAAAGTTTCCACAAGAGAAACAATATCCATAGAAAAAATTTGGATGCCTTTGAAAAAACTTACTTCTAGGAATTGGTCTTTGTTTGCCAACTTGATAAGAATTAGGCACCTATTGCTTCCTTGCTTCATATTTGTTTTCATAGTTGGGTTGATTTAGTTTTGAAGGCTTCTTATTTTAATCTTTAGATTTGTTGGGCTGATTGTTGTTTCCCTTAAGAGCATTTGCATAACTAGTAGGCTTCTCACTAGTTGGCATGTTGGTGCTTGATTCACCTTTGAAAATTTTCAGACTTTTCTTATATCTTAGCCCTATCTTGTCATCTAGTGATGTTTGATTGCTGAGAATATTACCTAGAGTTTCATATCCTTTTATGAATTTTATTTGAGTATTGGGTTTCTCTAGATCCTTTCTTAAGGAAACTATTTATTCTTCTAGTTTGTCACAGATGTACTCTTTTTCTTTTATTTGATTCATCAATATTTATTCCCTCTTATCCTCTTCTAACTGAATTTTTGAGATGATTTTTTCTTCACTAATCTGATTTTATTTTTCTTTGTAGATATGTAACTGTTATTTTCTTAGTCTGTTCTTTTTTTTGATATGAGATATTTCCTCTAGAGCACTAGTGAGTTCTCCTTCCATGTCTACTACAACTTCACACTCTTCTGTGTCTATTTTTTCATATTTGTGTTTCTCCAAAGCCATACTATTTTTTTCATCTTGAATTTTATTTGGCTCATATTCTTCTTCTTCAGTGTCTAAAGAGTCGTTGTTATCCTCTTTTGAATAAAATTGTTCCTTTTAAAAGACTTTTTCTTTTTAAACTCTCTAGGTTTATCCTTTCCTTTTATTTCTTTTTCATTGGTGTTGTTTTCTTTTAAGGGAAATTTAGATGCAAAATTACCAACTTTACGACAATGAAATCATTTGAATGGTAACATATATTTATACTTTATGGAGCCCCTCTTCAGTTTCCTTAAAACATTATCTCCCTCTTCATATGAGAAGTGTTCTAATGATTTATGATCTTGAGATGATGGTCATTTGACTGATGCCTTGAAGATTGCAACCTTTAGATTTGGTTCTTCTTTCTTGTTCCTCATCTCATAAGAAGTTAGAATTCCATGGAGCCTATCCATAGTCAGTTTATCTAGTTCATGAATTTATTCTATAGCAGAAACCTTTGCATCAAGTCTTGAGGGAAGATATCTAAGTACCTTTTGAACCACTATAACTTCTTCAATATTCTCACCTATCCCTTTTATATTGTTCACAATCTCATATACTCTGAGAAAGAATCCTGCAATATTTTCATCTTCAGTCATTCTTAGGATTTCAAATTGCATTATGTGATCTTGAAGTTTGGCCAACTTCACTTTCTCGTCTCCTTCATAATTGTTTACCAATTTATCCCATATTTACTTTACGGATTTCAAATGCATTACTTTAACAAATTTTGTTTCTGCAAGTCCTTGGATAAAATTCATAGTTATTGAATTACTGTAATAATTTTTCGTACATGCTTCATTAGTAGGAAGATTTGTTGGGATTTTATAACCATATACCACAATCTTCCATAATTCCATACCAAGAGACATTAAGTAGGTATTCATTCTGGTTTTCGAAAATGAAAAATTTGTTCCATTGAATAGAGGAGGCTTGGTTGAATAAGAAGAGGAATATTCACTTGTCATACCTTTTGTGCGATCTTACTTCTAGTTGTTAGGATATTACTGAAGTAAATGACTCTGATACCAATTGTTATGACTTACAACAATATTGAGAGGGGGGGTGAATTGATATTGTATCATTATTGTATCAGATTTATCAATTTTATTTTCTTTCAACAATTTAAAGTTATTTAAAAATGTTTACTTAATCAGTAATACATGCAGAAATCAAAACACAACATAGAAAACACATTACAGAAAGATTTTTACGTGGAATCCCAATGTGGGAGAAAACCACAAAACATCTTTCTTTATGTTCTTTTACATGCTCCAACTTGCAATTTATAATTATTCAACTTGATAGGCACCCACCTGTTGCAGATAATGAGAACACCAATCCTCTTAAGAACCAACCTGTTGTAGATAACGAGGACACCAATCCTCTCAAGGACCAACCTATTACAAATGATGAGGAAAACAATCCTCAGTGAGATTCAACTCACCCTAGCACCACCCTACCACTCTATATTCAGTTTAATATATATATATATATATATATATTACAAAACCATATGATATGTCTTCAGTTCAATTTCTTTGAATAGTTATAAAACCTTTTTCTTCTCTCTACATCCCTGCTTGACTCGAACATAGTGCATCCCTATTTATAATGTTTTTAATTGAGTTCACAATCCTATATCTGGATGCATAAAAATTATTTTGTGGACATATATTGACCATATCAAAGTCATGTTGGTTACACTTATGTCTAAATAAAGTATGTGGATGCATGGAAGTTATATTGTGGAGATATCTTGACAAGATCAAGATCTTGTTAGTTACACTTTTGTCTAAATAAACTATGTGGATGCATGAAGATTATATTGTGGAAAAATATTGACCAAATCAAGGTCCAATTATAGCTGGACATTATTTGACTAAAAACAATGGACCAAATATTGCCACGAATGAGCTCCAACTCATCTCCAACAACATAACCTAGTATTATCAGAGCATCTCCTCAAGAATGACACAATGATCCAGGTGAATATTGGTGGCCACCCACCTATTCCAACTGGCTCCTCATGTCCGTTTTTCATTTAGTACATCTTTTTGTAATGATTTATAATTGTGAGTTCTACACTTCTAGGGTTGTCTGAAGCCTCACACATTCTCCAGGTGGATACAAGTGACCTCTCACCTACTCCAACTGGCTTATTTTGTATGTTTTCATGTCAACACATCTTGTTGTACTTCCAGGGTTGTTTTGGGGCCCTAAAAATTGTTTTTTTTACTCGCCATAGTTAGACTGTAGTCGAAGTCATATTCTGATGGTAGAATGTGTAGATCTCTGAAAGAAATTTCCAATGGGCTATCACGTGCCTGAAACGAAGGTCGTATTCAAAAGTTACGGCCCTAGGAAGTTCAGGTACCAAATTACACCAACTTACCCATAGGGCCCACATGAATTTTGGCATTTCACCTTCTAGGGTTAGGTTTTTAGATGTATAGGGTTTTGGCATTAATGATTAATATGAAAAGGGCCAATGGAGCCTCATTGTAATCCATTCTACTCAAACGTATGTGCGTAGCAGCCACATCTCTTCCTAGAGATAGCTACCACCATTTGAGAAAGTTTCAGTTCTGTAGTTTTACAGTTTCATCCTATTTAATTATTTAATAGAAGATATTGTTCACTGGATATTTGTGTTATTCTTCCTATATCTGTGTTTATGTTATTCAGTCTGTGAATCAGTTCGTTCCACTCCTAAATCTAGATCACACAGTAACTCGCATTTTGGTTTATAGAGCACCTACTGTGCAAATAGAATAAGAGCCCAAGGTTCAAGTCAAATTATTCATCCTATCACACTTGGATTGTAGTGTGATTACCCAGTCGCTCCACTAGATTGTTAGCACTTCTTGGTGACTCACTCACTCGACTACCAAATTTGTGTTCATCCTTTCACATTCCACTCTGTTTCCTTTCATACGAGCTTTGTCTTGCCACACTCCACTACACCATTTGTTGCACTGACTCAAGGCACTCTATAGATTTTCTTCTTCGAAATATTCCACACAATCCATCACAGTCCATTCCATCGCACTGACTTCATCTTGGTACACTCCACTACATCATACGTCGCACTAGTTCAAAGCACCCTATAGATTGTATTCTATGTCGTTGACCCTTTTTTGTACCATTGATCCTTTCGTCCTTCTATCCTTCTGTGCAATTCTATTTTCATCCTTTCATGAATTCCTCTATTTGTGCACCATAATTTTATGTGTCATTGATCCTTTCATCCTTCGATCCTTCCACATACTTCTTATGTCTGTTATTGCACTGTAACTGACCATGTCCATGACCACTTTGACATCAATGAAAACTTGTGTGCAACATTACATATACTCACCCACCAATTTAGACATTCATGTACACATGGGTTTCCTTGTGCATAGGCGAATATATCTTCCTAGGAAGTTTTTTTTCAAAATTTATCGGTCGAGGGTGTTTGGCCAGGTGTCTGGAGTCTCTTCCGGGAATTTAAGACTCTGTTTGGGTTTATTTTTGAGTTCATAAGTTAGTAATTTGTACTTTTATAAAGAAAAACAATGTTGTTTGATGTTTCTAGCATCCCAAGTCATTATTGGATTTTATCTTTGTTTTCCATTATCTTTTGTCTTTATTTTGGTTTCTCTGCTGCATTTTATGTTTTGGGCTTTAGAACTAGCTTTTCCAAGTTTTCCAAGTGTATACGCTCTTTCCTTTGACAATATATGTGTACATATGCTAATTTTATATAGGTGTTAAGTGCATACATATGTGCTTAAAAATACATAAGTGTTGGCATGTATACATTCCCTATAGAAGGAAAAAGCATGTATATATGCACGCTATAGAAGGATAAAGTCCATACATACACACTGTATAGAAGGCCAAGGGGCGTACAAGAAATAATATACACTCCCTACAGTGATAAAAGGAACGTAAATGATATCATATAGATGACATATAGTAAAGATAGTTGCGTACGCCTCTAGAAAACTGACTTTTTTGCTTGTTTTTTATCCTTTTTAAGCCCTGTTTTGGCTTGTTTAGAGTTTTTTTTTTGGGAGATTAGTCTCGAAAACTTTTAGGCCTTTAATTTTAATGGAAAATGAAAATTTTTGTCCCTTTTTATCCCTTTGATTACATAATTTTTAGACTAGTCTTGTTCTAAGGATCTCAGTTTCCTAGTCATTATTGCAGTCATTTTTGAAATTTGAGTTTGAGAGTTTTTTTTAATGATTTCCTTGGATTTTTCAAATAAACACAAAAAAAATTCCTTCTTTTAGCATGTTTTTTAGTTTTTTCTTTACTAGAAAGAAGAAGAAAATGAAAAAACCCTAGTTTGCTGCTAATTAAGTTTCTTTCTTTTATGTTGCATTGTTTTGCTTTATATTTGAAAAAGAAAAATAATTTAGCATAAGATTTTGTTTTCTTCTCATATTGAAAGAATTTCAAAGGAAGAATAACAAATAACATATTTGTGTTTTCTTTTTTTTTGTTTCTCAAAAGGATGCATTGTGCATTTTGCATCATAAAGATAAAATATTGCATTTCAAGGTTTGCAAAATTGTTCATGCATTTTTATTTTTTGAAACTCTTTTTCATTGAAGAATTAGTGTAAAGTTTTATTTTCTATTGTTCTTATAAGTTTTATTTTTTCAAGAGTCTCAAACAACATCTGTTTCTCTTCCATATCCTTTGAGTAAAAAATAGTTGCTAAAATGAACGTTAAACTTAAAATTTACCACACTTTATTTAATTTATAGGGTCCATGAACAAGTTTAGGGTTAGGGCATTGAATTAGGATTGTAGAGATGACTCTCTAAGGCCAGTAAATAAATATATGAGTCTAAGATAGGGAGAATAAAATCCAACTGTTGTATAAGTATATCCCGGAGCCTGCTCTAACAAAGAAGTTAAACAAAGGGTCACTTGAGGAAGAGTTAAGGAGATACCCCCTCTAAGACTTGATCAAGCATTGTGGAGAGATCAGATTTCAGGGGTTTCATTAGGTCCTTTACCTCAATGAGAGGTGGTTATTTTGTAGCTTTGTGATTTTTTACCCTGCCCATACATTTGATATCGACTGTTGACTATACCCCCCGAATGTTGACTACAAGTTGGTACCCTTAGTTACTTTTCCTAGGTATTTCAAAGGTGATTGTAGATGGTTTCCCATAGTACCTGAGGCAGATGTCATATCACACTATCAATACCCCTATAGGGTGACCCAAAAAGTGAGGTTTACTTGCACTGGGTAGGGATGGTAAGTGGAGGTCAGGGTAGTTTTTTCTCACTCCTTCGTTCATCGGTCTCAGGACTTGATCAACCTGTGCTAGTTTCTAGAAGGTCCCTTTCCACTTTTTCATTTCTTTGGAATCATGGCCTTATCCACGTGGGTTCAAGTTTTTGAAGAATTTGTTTGTTTGCGATGTTTCTCTTAAGATTTTTAATGGAGTTTTTCTTTGTATAGTTGGCCTTAGGTTTCATCTGTATCATCACTTTGGATCATTGATTCAAGGTGGTCGACCAATCACTCTGTTGGTTGGGAAGGAACCTTGGTATTTCTCTTTAAATCCTGGAGCCTCCTCGTAGGAGGTGTGGGCTTTTTATACCATTGGTTCATCAGAGTCAATGTGGGAGATGTTTTAGGACATCAAAAATCCCATAAGGGATGGACCTGTACATAATAGCATTATGGCCAAATTTCTTGAGGATACCAACTAAGGGATCCCTTCCCAATGGAATTCTTGTTCTTTTCCTTTCTTTGCAAACATTGGTGCTCCCTTAATTACCACTTTGAGCATTCATGGGTTGAATATAGGATTATCAATTTGGTTGTGGACCACTCAAAATTTCTTGAATGCTCTTGATGCTTCTCATATAAGCACCTTATGTCATGGGCATTGAATGGATGTTGATCCTTTACCTTATGTATCCATGAATTTCACTCTTCCTCTTTCTCCCTCTTTTGGTGAAAGTCTCGCTACTAGTAACCAGGGGTGATTTTAAGAACCCCCCCTAAATTTGTATGTATAATAAGTGAGCGAATCCCCATGATACATAGGAAACATTGAAGGTTATTTTATCAATAATATAATATTTATATATAATTTTTTGGAGAATCTTTTAGTCAATTATATAATCTTGTAAAATATTGGCAAATCTTTCACTGAATTATAAACTCTTGTAAAATCTTGGTGAATGTTTCACTCAATTATAAACTCTTGTAAAATCTTGGCGAATGTTTCACTGAATTATAAAACCTTGTAAAGTCTTAGAATTTTTTTTGATAAAGTATAAAACCATATATAATAATAGGAAAATGTATTCATTAAACTGTAATATACTATTTTTACATATTTGGAAAAAGAAACATAATGTGTCCATCCTCTAGACAATGTTGCAAGCATTATGTGTTATGTTTGTCAAGGTTCTCATTGTACACTCTTGCATATCCCTCTATTAGTTTTGATAATATTTCACGACAAAGTTCATATGTGTTGAGTTATCACTCCCATAGTTCTCCTAAGGCTAAGAAGGAGACTAAAGAGGTAACCATAGACCAAATTTTTTATTTGGTAGCTAGCCCTACCAAACCAGAGACAACTCTCTCTATAATCACAGTCAATAAGGTGTCTGGAGAAGGAAAAATATATTAGGATAGGTTTTCAGCTCAGTGAGGTTTTGAGTTTATTGGTTTGTTGGACCAAGGTCATAGATCTAGGAACTAGGTCAAGGTTTTCAAATGATCATTTGCAAGGATACAAATGAGGCAAGGTAGGTATGTTTAGTGACATATTTGGGTTTTCATTGTGGTATAGAGTTGAAAAATGAAGGATCAAAATGAGCATATGACTATGAATTCATTCATCATAAGAAATGGAACACAAACATGAAGATCTCATCAAAACATAACATAAAACTTATGAAGTTTGTTTAAAAACTAATGAGATGATCACATGAAAGCATACATATGATTGAAAGGAGAGATAAACATTCAAATTGATGATAAAACTAAGAATAAACACTGTCAATAAGCATACTACACGAATCCCAATATTATAGCTGCAAATGCCTATATTATTTCTGTCAAATAGTGTACACTAGCTCCACACTATGATTACCAAGTATCACACCCTTCATTTGTCTTCAATGATTCTACATATACATGGAAAACCAAATTTCCCCATCTGAGGGGTCGAATCCTTCCTCCTAGGATCAAATCACAAGAATATCTCCAACCATACCAAAAGCTAGGGCAGTTAGAAACAACTTTCCCCTTTTATCTAAACTACTTCAGATTATCTCTCAAGTTATTAATTACAAGATATTAACCTTAAAAAACTCAAAATTACATTTACCACATATATTTACCATTTAAATTTACCCATTTCACTTTTAAATTTTATTTATGCGGTAAACATTTATCACACATAGAAGCGCAGTGACTGTGACAGAAGTGCAACAAATTGTAGCAGAAGAGCAACAAATTTGGAGGATGATTTAGAGGCATTCCTTGATGAATATTTTGATGAAAAAGTTATGAATGGAAATATCAATATGTCCTATACACCCTGGAGTCACTAATCCAAGAAAAAAATTACATCTAACCCCTTCAAAATTGATTTGAAAACAAGTTGTCCAAAAGCGCAACGAAAAATGAGGGGTCAGAGATGGAGCTACAACTCTTTAAGATTTTTTGGTAGATAAGGTTTTTTTTAAGACAAACCTCTCTCAGTTTTGTGAAATTCATTCCCATGTACTTGGAATATGTGCCACACAATAATGACTAAAACAGGAAATTAAATTGCAGAATTTGATTTTCTGAAATAGGCCTCCAAGAAAGTTGAATATATCCCAATATATGATACCTGTGTAAAGGATGAAGGAGGGTATTGTGATTTTTTATTTCCTTAGAAACACCCTCCTTTGTTTTTCCAAAATTCATCTTAATTTGGTCAAAAACCTCTTTTGAAAATGATGACCAAAAATAGAGTCAAAAGTGTAGCATGGTCTAGCAGAAGCGCATCTCCCATCTTGTGGAGGACTTTTAAAGGACTTCACATGCTCCAAATTAACTTCTGAAAGATTAATTGGAAATATGAGGATGTATAGTTGTCATTATAGTCATCAAGCACTGCACAAACCTGCTCCAAGAGACCTAAAAATGCAATCTCCCAAGACAACTCCAAAAGTGCAACAACTCTCATGTAGCAACTATATTTTTGGCATTTCTACCAAATAATAGTACTTGTGTATAAAATGAAGTTTTTTTTGTTCCTTGGTATATTATTGACAAAATCCTCTTTCACTTTTGTCAAATTCATCTTCCTTACTTCAAAAACCAATTTTGAAGTAAGACTGTCCCTATGTGTGGCAAATGATTTGTCTCTTGAAATGATTTCTTGAGAAATGGTGAAGACATGATATCATGTGATGTAGTGGGATAATACATTCTGATATGACCTCACTTATGCCTATTTTTCTCAGTTGTCTCTAATTCCATAGTAAACCCTAGCTCAATGGGAGGGGAAATTAGGGTTTAGTGTAGGGAAAAACAGGGGATTTGGGCAGTTTAGAAATGAAGGGAGATGAAGGGGTTAGGGGGTTTATAAATTTTTAGGAAACTTTGGGGAGATAGGTATGGATGTTAGGAAGTTGGGGGAAGTGAAATTTCAGGGAAAGAGTGAGGAGAAGGGGTCCAAAATGTGAAAACACAGTCCTAGCCTAGGAAAATATAATCTAGGCTAGGGTTTGTGGGAAAATGATGATTTTGAGGGATAGGAGTGAGATAAAATGTCTATGGAGGTATATGGAAAGTGGGGGAGGGTAATTGAGGTTATGTTTTAGGGTTTTTATCAATATTTCAACCAAAGAGACTATGAAACCAAGCAAACCCCAGGAGAGGGAAATCTAATCTTTCCAAGCATGAACTAAAGAAAAACAAGGTATAAGAGGAGAAAAAGAGTTCCACTTACTTGAAATGGATATGCTAGAACCCAAAACTATTGATGAAACCATTTGAAAATGAAATTTGGGCACCCTTGAGAAAGCACATCACACTCTGGAAAAAGCGCAACATTGCCAGTGAAAAGCACAACGCTAGAAGAAACTTGGATTTTGATGGTAAGGAATCACTTGTCTGAGAGTGAAATTGAGTTTTCTTGGTGGAGAGATGTCTTATAAATTTGGAATGAGAAAATGAGAAGCTCTTTTTAGTCTTTTTTAGCTTGGAAATTTCTTTTCTCCTTTGGTGATGTAGTGGCCCCACCATGTCCTTTCACATTCTGATTTGATTTGCTAATGAAATACAAGCTTAGAACTTTATTGCATATATTACATCTTGATGAATATAAAAACACACTTTATAAACCTTTATTGAAGATTTTTCAATATTACTACTCCTTCAAAAGATGACTTTGTTTGTGATATGACCCATTTTCATGATTTTGACCCTATGACCAAATAATGACACAACATGGAAGAATGAGCTGAATGATGACCATGATGAACATGACACATTTTCAAAAAGGAATGAACTAACCATGCTGATGTACATTGACCATGAAGGTTGAAAGGAGCAGTAATAAACCTAGACAACTAACTAGTGACCAAATTTTTATTGAAAACCTATTTGAAACCATAAAAATTGTAGTAGGACCCTATCAAAAACTTGGTAAGAGAACATTTGATCACTGTTGATTGACAGGACTGAAAAACACTGACATTGGCTCCATCTTGGAAGGTCCTTTAGGAGGTGTCAAGAACACCGTAGACCATTTCACCTTGTTCATTGGGCCATGGAGTCAAAAATAAAACACTCGACACTCAAAACTAAAATAACTAACTGAAACAAAAACTGAACTGACTGAACAACTTGACTACTGACTGAACTTACTTATGGAAGAATACCATTGAGATCTTAGGGAATTCACCCCGTGCTTCAAATCCTGATGATAACTTCCCTCTTGTTGAACACATATATACAATCATGTGAAATGATCCCTCCAGTGTAACCAATCCAACAAATGGCTACTTACTTGAATCATGCTCACACTTTCCTTGAACATGAAGAAAAAACAAAAATAGACAACTCCGAGTGTCCACTGAAGATGTGTTTCTGGTCCATAAATACAATAAAATACATCCTCCCTGTTAACTGTAGAAAATTAGTAAAAGGATCTTCAATAATTTGAGATGTTACTTTGTCTTGAGATCCAACAAAAACACAAACACACCCTTCATTTTGATCTGAAAGAACACTTGTTTTTTGATCCATACGAAAGCATAGGGAAGTATGACTTTCTGCTATTTGAGTGTTGGCTATAAATTCCTCAAGTATGAGTAAATTTGATTCTGTCACTGACATACTATCTATCTCAGACTCATACTCCTCCCATTCATTGTCTAAATTATCCTTGAACAAAAAAAAAAATATTTAAGATTATTTAACATGACAACCCTATCCTCTTCATGAAAGAAAATAGTCCTTGTTTGTTTATCTCCTTGAAGGAAATCATCATCACAAATTGGATTACTCACAACAACTTCCTATACAGTTTCATCAGTTTTATGAATGTCATCATTTAAATCAAGATTTACATTTTCAATAATAGAAGAAATTTCACTCACACATTCTTGACTATGTGAACACTGTAAGGGCTACAAATTTGCATTAGCTTGGGCAGTAACATGAATTTTTAGGAGCTGATCTATTTCATCTTCAGATAGAGGAGAAAACTGAGTTTGATAGCAATTAACATTGTCTTGATGATTTGTGTGTTGTTGAATTGTAGATGTCTATTCTGCTAACATGTCATCAATCTCAAGAGAGAAAACCAATTTTTCATTATTATTGAACTCAAAAGATGAAATATGACTATTAAAATCCTGTTCAATTTCATTTATAGTCAAAGGATAAACATCTACTGGCTAAGAATTCTCATTACTGATTTCTGCCCTTTCATTTTGATGCAGATAAAACTTGGATAAAACCTCTTCAATATCATGAGTGACAAGATCCTCATCATCAATGTCAATCCCTATGAACTGAAAAAGTTGCTCAAACTTTCCACATAATTTTTCTATCAACAATAAGGAAAGATAATGTTTCTTATAATTGTCACAAAATGCTACATGAAAATATTTAAGTGAACATAGACTGGCAGCAGGCAATTCCTCATGCCATGACCTGACATCATCCTCTAAGGTTTCCATAATCATCTTCATCAAACAATCCCCAAGAAACTGTAAACCTAACCTATGTATATGCATATGCAATTTTATCAAATGTATAGAAACATTGCCATATTTTTCATCTCTGATCCTAGGAAGATATTTTTTCCAATCTATGCAAGGTATTTGATTCGGAAAACCTGAAATATGAGCTCGATTCATAGGATCATACCTTCGAGCAATTGAATCCATCTTGAAAACAGTGAAGTCACCAAGAATTTCTTCAAACTATCGGTTCTTGAAAAGTGGAGTCACCATGAAGATTCTAAACCTTTGAATTCTTCGACACTAGAGTCTCCAGGTGAAATATGCACAACCTATTTGATGTCTGACTGTTGCTCACCATCAACAATCATATCTGGATCATTTTCATTCTTTCCAAGGAAAATTTTCACATTCGTTCCCCGACAATGACGCCAAAGTGTTATCACTCCCACGGTTCTCCTAAGGCTGAGAAGGAGACTGAAGAGGTAACCACAGAAAAAAATTTTGATTTGGTAGCTAGCTCTACCAAACCAGAGAGGGATCTCTCTATTATCACAGTCAATAAGGTGACCGGAGCAGGAAAAATATATTAGGCTAGGTTTCAGCTCGGTGAGGTTTTGGGTTTATAGGTTTGTTGGACCAAGGAACTAGGTCATGGTTTTCAAATGATCATTTTCAAGGATAAAAATGAGGCAAGGTAGGTATGTTTAGTGACATATTTGGGTTTCAATTGTGGTACAGGGTTGAAAAATAAAGGATCAAAATGAGCATATGACTATGAATTCATTCATCATAAGAAATGGAACACAAACATGAAGATCTCATCAAAACAGAGTATAAAACTTATGAATTATGCTTAAAAACTAATGAGATGATCACATGAAAGAATACATATGGTATTAATGAGAGATAAGCATTCAAATTGATGATAAAACTAAGAATAAACACTGTCAATAAGCATACCACAAGAATCTGAATATTATAGCTGCAAATGCTTATATTATTTCTGTCAAATAGTGTACACTAGATCCACACTATGATTACCAAGTATCCCACCCTTCATTTGGATTCAATGAGGATACATATATGTGGAAAAAAAACTTTCCCCATCTTATGGGTAGAATCCTTCCTCCTAGGATTAGATCACAAGAATATCTCCAACCATACCAAAAGCTAGGGGAGTTAGAAACAACTTTCCCCTTTTATCTAAACTACTTGAGCTTATCTCTCAAGTCATTAATTACAATATATTAACCTTAAAAAACTCAAAATTACATTTAACACATATATTTACCATTTACATTTACACATTTCACTTTTAAATTTTATTTATGCAGTAAAAATGTGCCACACACAGAAGCACAACGATTGTGACAGAAGCACAACAAATTGTAGTAGAAGAGCAACAACTTTGGAGGATCATTTAGAGGCTTTACTTGATGAATTTTTTGATGAAAAATTTATGAATGGAAAGCTTAATATGTCCTCTACACCCTGGAGTCACTAATCCAAGAAAAAACCTACATTTAACCCCTTCAAAATTTATTTGAAAACAAGCTGTCCAAAAGCGTAGTGAATTCTCCAGAAGCACAACGAAAAATGAGGGGTCAAAGATGGAGTGATAAATATTTAACCATAACACATTTTACAAAAATGGGAGAGTTTTTTGTATACAAGGTTATTTTGTAGGAAAACATCTCTCAGGTTTGTGAAATTAATTCCCATGTTCATGGAATATGTGCCACAAAATAATGACTAATACAGGCATTTAAATTGGAGAATTTTATTTTCTGAAATAGCCCTCCAATAAAGTTGAATATCTCCCAATACATGATACCTGTGTAAAAGATGAATGCTTTTATTATGATTTTTTATTTCCTTAGAAAAACCTCCTTTTGTTTTCCAAAATTCATCTTCATTTGGTCAAAACCCGCTTTTGAAAATGATGACCCAAAACAGAGTCAAAAGCGCAGTGTGGTCTAGCAGAAGCACAACGCCCAGCTTGTGGATGAATTTTGAAGGCCTTCCCATGAACCAAATTCACTTATGAAAGATGAATTGGAAAGATCAGAATGGATGTTTTTCATTAGAGGCATCAAGCACTGCAAACACCGGCTCCAAGACATCTAAAAATTCAATCTCCCAAGACTACTCCAGAAGTGTAACAACTCTCCTGTATCAACTATATTTTTGGAATTTATCCCAAATAATAATACCTATGTCTAAATTGAATGAGGTGTTTTTTCCTTGGTCTATTATTGACAAAAACCTCTTTCAATGTTCTCAAATTCATCTTCCTTACTTCTGAAACCAATTTTGAAGTAAGGTTGTCCCTACGTGTGACAAATGATTTGTCTCTTGAAATGATTTCTTGAGAAATGGTGAAGACATGATCTCATGTGATGAAGTGGGCTCATACCTGCTGATCTGACCTCCCTTATTCCTCTTCTTCTTATTTGTCTATGATTCCATAGTAAAACCTAACTCAATGGGAGGGGAAATTAGGGTTTAGTGTAGGGAAAAACAGGGGATTTGGGCAGTTTAGAAATGAAGGGAGATGAAGGGGCTAGGGGGTTTCTAATTTTTTAGGAAAATTTGGGGAGGTAGGGATAGATGTTAGGAAGTGATGTAAATTGAAATTTCATGGAAAGAATGAGGGTAAGGGGTCAAAAATGTCAAAACACGATCCTTATGATGGCGGGGAAATGTTAAAAAAAAAACCAATAAATATGAGAATAAGTACGATTCCTCTTCTAATTGATCCATTGAAGAGTTCCTCAGAGAAAAATTATTTGCAACCAATATGATATTGACAAATATGTCTCAAGAAGAGAGATACTACTTCAACTTGTGATCAGTACAATCAAGTGATAGAGGATTTGATCCACAAACAATGCATAATCTAAGTTAAGTTGTGACATTTTAGGAAGCCATGGTTTTAGAAAATTGTAGAACATGGTTTTAGAAACTAATATTTTATGAAGCCTCTAAATTTTGATCAGCTTGAGTCTTTGAGTTTAGATTAGTTTGTGAGAAGTGTTGGAAATATAAGAATCTAGAGATTTGGTGGAAATTGGCATATAGTAATATTTCTATGATAAAGAATTTCCTACCTACTCCAAAAATAGAGGAACATTGAACCACAAAAATCACATCATTTGTGCTATTCCATTAACTATTTCGTGCACCACCAATGGAACACATGTACCAACTTTGACTTCATTTTCTGTCCTAGTTAATGGTGTTGCTTCAATAATTTTTAAGCCTTCAAGGGGACAAAGGCAGAGGTGTCCAATGCCACATTTGTTGTTCTTATTGTTTGTAGAGGGATTGAGTAGAATAATTTAATGTTATAATTGAAGTGGAATGTTAAGAGGAGTGTAGGTTGGTAGGAATTTATCTATTGAGCATATTTTATTTATCAATGATATTTTTCTATTTGGATTAGGTTCTATATAAGAGGTAGATAACTTAAAAAATCCTTGGATCTTTTCAGTTCTGCAACAAACATGGAGGTAAATTTGTTAAATTTCTCTATATCATTTTATGGTTTATCAGAAAGTCATTGCATAGGAATAAATTAGATCCTTCCCTTTAAGGTGACTAAGTTTGACAAGGGTTTAAAGTATATGGGATTGTTCTCAAACCAAATGCATATGGCTATAGAGACTGGAAATGCCTGTATGAAAAACTAGAAAAAGGATTAATAGGTTGATGCACAAGATGGTTACCACTAGGGGGGAGGTCAACCCTGATCAAGTAGGTCCTTGAAGAAACCCTGGTCTATTGGCATGATCTTTCTTACATCCCTATACAAATCCTGGAAAAAAATAGAAAAAGGCGTATTATTTTTGTATAGAAATGAAAATACTTGAAAGGATAAAGGAATACCCCCTACTAAGTTAGTAAAGATTGTCTCAACCCAAAGCTCTCGGGGGATGGAGTCTTAAAAATACTCTTTGTTTTGGAAAATCTTTTGCAGGGATGAGTTTATGGAGGCTAATAAAATTCCAATATTTGTGGCATAAAAAAATATATTGAGCTACTTCCAGTGGAGGATTGGTTTACACAGAGAACAAAATATTACAAAAATGAATCCATTATTTGGAAGGATCTAGTTTTGGCTTCCCCCTAGTAGGGAACTGGTTAGCATGGAAAATTGGAAATGTTAGAAATGTGAGAGTGGATATGAACGCTTGAGTGGGTAGTGATGGAGCTTTCAGGATAAAAAAATGACTCTTAAAAATCTCAGAGATCAAGACATAACATGTTTGGCAGATGTGGCAGTTCTAGTTAGCAGAAATTTATGGAAAAATGATTGGAAATGAGATCATATTTTAGGTGTGGAATACCAGGATGTTGAGAAATGGAGATCATACATATACATACATAAGATGATTTACATTTTTCTAAAATAAGAGGAAGACTCCCTGGTTTAGTATTGGATCCCAATGGGGAAATATTCAGCTAGTTTAGGTTACAAAGAAATGTTCTTGGATGAGGAGCAAGAAGTCATTTGGTGGTAGAAGCCATGGAGTAATATCAAATCCCCCTTGAAGTCTATTCTATTTCCTTGTTTGTATCTAAACAATAAAGTGTTGACTTGGGAATCCCTCCAAAGGAGGAATCAACAGGATCCAAGTTTACACATCTCGTGTAGGAATAATAGAGAAGACATAGATCATTTGTTAAAATACTACTCATTTACAAAAGAAGTATGGAAGGAAGCCCTAACTCTAATTGGAGGAGTTGAAAATGGGAGAGAACCTATCTAGTTGACTATTTAAAATAGTAGATGGAAGACCCAAGGCTGAGTGACCACACATATTTTCCATGTATACTGCCTTGGGAAATTGGATAACTAGAAATGGTATTTTATTTCAGGAATTATCTTTCTCACCCTTGGAGGTATTCCAAAAGATAAAGTATGTTTATGAAGATTTAAAACAACCTCCCAAACAAATGAACCAGTTAGTCCCTAAACCTATTGAAATAAACAAATCAAAGAGTTGGGGGTTTGTTGATGGTGCAATCCAAGGAAACCCTGCCCCATGTGGATCTAGAGGAGTTTTGTATTTCTTTTGTCATTGTTTTTTATCTTTCAAGTTGGGGCTAGGAAGAGGTATGAAAAATTGGGTAGGGATACATGCCCTCCTAAACCTTCTCAAAATCACTATTGAAAAAGGAATATCCAAGATACAAGTGTTCAACGAATCTAACCTAGCAATTCAATGGGAAAAAGGAGGCTACAATATGAAAAATATAACTCTCAGACCCTTGTTGGAACATGTATTCTCTATTGTTGGTAAATTTATAGATATATGGTTTTCTCATGTTTACATGACTTTTAATTCATATGTGGACAACCTCTCCAAATAGGCTGTGGTGGGGTCTCAAGGAATGTTGCAGGTTGAGGAGCACAGTGGGGTGGTAGGATCCTCCCAACGAGCTCTAATCTCTCTGTATTACTTCTTTCCCACTTCTAAATATGGAGAATTTATGTGCTATGATTATTTTCTATCTTTAGAAAGATGCATCATTCTAGCTTTGGCTACCTGACTGAGAAAGAAGAAAGTGACAAAATTGATGAAAAATGAAGAAAACATATTTCCTAGTTTGTTTTACCATGAGCCCTATAGGTATCATGAAATGGTTAATATCTCTCCTTGTCTTATACCAGGGATGAATAATTTCTAAATTTCATAACTTGTAATGTTTGTAACTTTGTAGTCATAAAATAGAGTTTTCTCCAAACAATAGATAGTCTACTAAAAAGACCAATAACTCTTGGTATTTTTAGTAGACTATCTATTGTTTGGAGTAAACTCTATTTTCTTGATAACTCCAAATTTGTAACTATAAGAACCTCTCGGTACAGTTGGGACACCCCTGTACTATTCTCTAATATATTAATATAGTTGTTCCTATTGGAAGAAACAAATAGCGATGGTCAATGAGCCATGCCAAAAGTGCATGAATTTCTTTGGATATTGACAATGAATTATAAATACCAAGTTACAAACATTGTTTGAAGGGCCCATCTAGAAAATTTCTCACTTTTCCAAGTATAGGATATATCTAGCTTCTATATAGTAGCACCATTTGATGTGTGGCTACTATTTGAACAATAAAAAATATCCAAATCATTTGAAAGGTTTTTCCATATAAACAAACATGCATTCTATTAAATAAATATACTTTGTTCTTTGCTTGAAATGTTGGACATGTTTTGTACTTCATGAAGCTCCTCTAATGAAGCTACTTGCTTATTTTAATCCTCCACTGCCTTACATTTTGAGTTTTAAAAGTTGTGTCTATCCAAAGAATCTACAAGTACATTCAATCTAGCCACAAATTCAAACAATCGATTCATTTCTACCTATTTGTTACACACAATTCAAATCTATTAATGGCAATTAGTGATTTTCCTCAAGTACACTCTCTTTGCAAAAAGTGATTCCATGCATATAATCCCTGAAGATATAAGGAACTTTTTAAACAAAGTGGAAAGTACTACATCTTCCAAACAGTGAGATTATCTCAACATACATGATTTTGAAATTCTACCATGATGGTTCCAAAGTTTCCAATGATAGTAGAATCATTTCTTACAATAGAGAATAAACGATTCTTTTCAAGAAAATTGATTTTGGAATTATAAGGAATTCAATATAGTACATCACAACAAGATTTAAATTACAACATCTCCCCTTCCAACCCAAGGTAAAAGAGAAACCACTTATGTATGCACCCCAATACTTGTGGCTACAATATACTTCCTAAGGAGAAAGAACTTTGCAATAATTTGAATTGCTAGGTCATGTAAAAACTGACGCCAATCCATTTTATAGAATTATCTTTAGATTCATCGAAAGTTACATCTTATAGATCAAGGTGAGACAATAGCCCACCTGATAAATAACTTCCCTTCCAGAGATCCACTAACTCCCACCATACATGGTCTCCACCCCAAGAAGGATGGATCAAAATGAACCTTATTTTATCTTCCATGGACAATCTGGGCAAGACAAGAGCTGTAGGGGTGATTAGATATAGCATTGGACTTATTCTATCAATATACACCACATTCATAATTATTGAAAACAATAATCAAGAAAAAATGGAGGGGGCGCTAATAGGAGGAATCAAATTGTGTATGAGTCTGGGATTCAAAAAGGTAATTTTCCGAGGAGACTTGAAACAAATAATCACTTTTTAAGGAAGATACATAAACCCCTCATGGGACTTGGAAGAAAAACTATCCTGGGTCGAAGAGGCCATCAACAAATTTTAAGAGATAATCCTCGAGCATGTGAAGAGGACCATAAAGTAGGTGGAAAATCTCCTCGAACCATCCTTGTGATAGAGGAATCAAGAACCGGAAAAAAAATATTCCCACATGGAATTGGAGAGGGAGAGTGGTAGGCTAACTCAGCAAGGTCTTTGCATCAACTCCCAAATAAATTATTTATTCTGTCATTTACAACTTTACAATGTTAAAGTTTTCCATTCTCATGTTCTGCATTTTTCATTTGAAGGAAACCTTCAAGTTTCAGAGGCTTATTAAGATTGATTCTTTGGTGGGAGAATGTCCAAGGCACTACCCCTCATTTAATAAAGGAATTAAAATTACCTCTCCAAGTTTAAGGTCACATAGGATGGCAAAGATTGACCTCTTAATTGTTGAATTATTGTAACTACAAAGAGTATTCTATTTATTATTGATGTATTATTCATTAGATCAATCCCCTTTTGTGGATTGATCATGTTAGGTATTGTAAATGACCAAATCCCCTTTTGTGGATTGGTCAAACCCTAATTTTAATAGGATAAATGAGAAGTCGGCCCTGGAATATATTAAAGTGGTTATAACCACCCGGATTGAGAAGTTAGCCCTACTAGTGAAAAGACACCTCAGTTCAGTGCCTTCCAGATTGTATAAATAAGAGAGGCTAGCGCCTCATTTTCACACTCACTCACTTGTTCATCAGAGCGCAAGTTTGGAGCTGCAGTTGGAGAAGAAGGAAGAGAGAGAGGCACATTCTTGGGAGAGGACTTTCTGTATTGTTTGAGTTATCTCTTGGCATTGTATTGGCTATCTATATTAAGGAATTTTTTGCTGGGTTTTTCTCCCCCATGAGGGTTTCCCAGGATAAATGATGTGTCTCTTGTGATTGTGTATTTCTCAGTGATCCTATCTATGCTATGGTTATATAGTGAATTGAAAAGAAACCTAATAATAGTTTAAACCTTAAAATTAATTGCAAAGGATCAACAAGGTGGAGATATGAAGTCAAGACCTTGTCAATTGAAGAGAGATTCCAGTAGGGTGAGGAATTTCAAGCCCAAATCCAAATATGAAACCCCATGAGGAATTCTAGAGAGGACAGTAGGCATAGGAAGAGATATTTCAGTAAAATAAAGAAAAATCTTTAGTGATCCTTTGCAAAGTTTCTATCACTGACTATAATGGAGTCAGCAGGGGGTGTAATGTACCCATATTAAAATGTAAACAAAAATAAATCTTATATATATATGTATATATCCAAATTGTGCCCATTGGAATTTTTTTTCAAACAAAAAACAATTGTTAGTTGGACTGTGTATAAAGATATCAACAATTTCATGATTATCCTATTTTAAGAAAAACTTGTCAGCATGCAACTCATTTTTATGTTTTGTATGTTACTCAGATATTAGTAGGTATATAGTGTATACATGATATGCATAAAGTTTTGTTGTGGTTTCAGCCTCTATGCAATGGGTCAATAGATTTTTATTTGTGAAGAAAGAAAAATCATGTGCTTCTCTGCTTGACAATTCTCCTTTCTGTGCAATAGAGGTTTTTCAAATCACGAGGCATAAATTTTTTGAACGTATTAGGACAATAATATGTTCTCAATGGGATAAAACTAGGGTCTATGAAAAATTCTCACATGATTTAGCACTTGACTATATCTCACTTGACAAATGTGTTCTTAGCACATTGTTTTTATTTGGTTGCACTATTCAGATTTTGTTTCCTTTGTCAAATTCAAATTTGTCATCAATTGTAGCCCTGAAAGGAACATAGTAGCTAAGTGATGGCCTTCCATATTTTTTCTAGAGAAAACATACCAATCTGGAAAAAGACAATCCCCAAAAAATTTAATGTGATTTTGACTGTCATAGTTAAGATAAGCATTGATCACTCTGTTAGGTACAGTTTGGCTATTACATGGTGGCAAGTTTTTGTACACCAAGAGATTGCAATAAATTGATTCCCCATCCAAGTTGAGATGGATTGAACGTTGTAATGAGATAATGGTTTACTTTTAATATTAAAAATAACTCAAAAAAAATAGTAGCTATGATGGAGTCAATTAGCTAATTGTGCATTATGAATATACATGTGTCATTGTCTTCTCTGGGATCAGACCTCAAAACTGACAAGACCTATTTGTTTGAGTCTCAAATAATTGTTTTTATTCTACAACCACATTAGAAACACCCTCCTTTTATTATGGTTGAGGTGATGCAACATCAAGTGATGAAAATGTATACCAACACAGAACATAGACTGGAGCATTTATGATGCAGTAGGAAAAGGCTAATCAGAGAAAAGAAAATAAAAATCAAAAGAACTGAATAGAGAAATTGAGAATACATCCACATGTTCTAATTTCTCACTTTGAATAAGCAATGCATAACAACAATCCAACTATGATAAAACCTTCAATTTAAGAAAATGAAATCTTGGATTGAGCTTAGGCATCCAAATATAAAGGAACAACAATATACAACAAGGATTCTTGTAGATGAGTGGTGCCTATATTCCTAACTAGAGATGTTGGTAGAGTATCCATGTTGGACACTACACTAACCCTATAACATAGTCTTAAGGTTCATAAGACTTACCTGTTTTTTATTTTTAACAGTAAATCATATCCATCATGAATTTGTATTTTCATCATCATTCATAACCTCGGTGTGTGTCATCTCTTTGCCATAGTAAAACTAGGAATATATAGACTACAAAAAGAAATTGGCTTGACTTGAAGGCAGGATACAATATTATTCTCTATCTAAGACATATTGCGGTAAGTAAAATAGATAATTGGCTATGTTGATTGAAGAGGAATGCTAAAAGGGCCTTTAAATAAACTAATCAAGATGTAGACTCTGCATATTGTTGTAGTAGATGATGGGACCATTTAGGTCTAACCCTCTTCAAGTGCACCCTTGAATGGTACTCAAAATCAACCTACTCTCAAGCTAGGAATTTAAAGTCTCCTTTCCCCATATCACTAGTTTGCTTAATGCAAAGAAATTAGATGCATGAAACTAGAGTTTTCAAGAATAATTTAATATTCAAGAATATCAATGATAAAACTAAAATGGATTATGAATTTCATATCGACAAGAAAAATCTTAAATGATGGTATTCTTATGTTCTAGTACTAGCATTGTGCTATTATTTGGACAAGATCGAAGGTAAAATGGAATATGCATTGTGCTATCATTTGGAGAATGTTGCTTGTCATTGAGGCTTGGGTGACCTCTTATAGCTTCTAGTGTGGGATTTGGAATAGCCATGCCATCGAGGTTCTTGAGAGGTAGGGATAACCCCCTGAGTCACACTGATATAGAACCATGGACCATACCACTAATGACTCATGTCTTGGTACCCTTGGGTTACTTAGAGCAGATGTTAGAAGTCTATTATAAAGTTATGGAAAAAAAAATTCATAACAGTCCGTGGTTTGAGTTTGGAATTGGATCACTTTTCTAGTACAAGAACTAACAATGATTTATGTGGTTGATTCTATTGTTTTCTAGAACACTTGGCTCATAAACTCATACACAAATACCATTGTGTCATTTCATCACTTCTTGTGGGCATTTTCACATCAATGTTTAAAGGGTTTTATTGCTGGAATATTTCATGAAGTTGTACTTCGATTTGACACCCTTTGATCAAACATTACTCCTTGGATCTTTCTAAATTCTCAGACTTAGGAATAAATTTCATCAATTCAAGCTAGACAAGACTCCCACTTGCAATAAATCAACCCCAATGAAATAAATTTTCATAGGGAAACTCTTCCCATCACACAACTACTACAACAGTTTGAATTTTTGAGTTTCATACATATAAAAACAACTTGAATATAGAGGTAGATAGGATCACTAATCAAGCTTCTTTGAAGAAGTCCATCTCCCTAAGGATTTTCCAGTTTTCTTAGACTTCTTAGTTTGCTTGTTGGTAGTATTTGTAAGATCTTTTCTTCTATATTTTTACATCCAAACATTTCCTAGGTCCTTTTCAGAGCAGTCCATGTTTTCATTTATACCATATGTAAACAACCCCATTAGCTAAATCATCAAAAGAGGATTAAATATCTCAGTTTCAGATCCACTTGGATTTATCCAAGCACTGGTTAGTTGCATTAATAATATCATTTAGAAAAGGAAAAGTTAATTTTATAGATTGCAATGAACATGAAAATAACAATAGATAAAAATTATAGCAGTGATTCCTTTAAGGACAATGCTTCTCATGGTATTTTGGAAGAGAAATGTCCCCCTACCTTCTGTGTTTATGGAGGCTGAGATAACCACAAAAAAATAGGCACAAATTACAATGTTCATTCATATCTCTCCAAGAACTTAGTGGAAGCTTCCCCCCTAGAGTCCATATTGCCTCCATTTTGTGCAATGTACTTCAGGATTTTGTGCAATATACTTCGGGAATTGTAGGTTGAAGGTCTTTAGGAAACAATTCCTCTTGTAACCACCCTTGAATCATGGCCCAAATTCCTCCACTAAGCATAACTTATAATGGAGAAAGGAAGCCCATAAATTTCTTCATCGATGTCTTAAATAATTTCAATTATATTCTCTTCTCTTTACCTCCATTTCAACTTGGATTTCCAAATTCCATGAGCCATTGGTAGCTACAGGTTTGATGTGTGCATCTAGCTATCAAAATATCTCAACCAAATTTTTATTTTTGGAATACAGAATACTACCTTAGTTACAATTAGAAGGTAACAGTTCCCAGACAAGACTTATTCAAGTCACAAACAACTCCTGTTGCCTGTTCCCACAAAAAGGTCATCTTACACTAACACAATGCTTAGCAATGAAAATAGATAATGTCCAAGGTTATTCTAGGTGTTATCACCCTATAATTTCCCAGGCTGAAGAGGAAATCGACAGGGGTAACCAAAAAACTCCTTCGAGTCAGGGATTTAGCCCCCCAAGACTCAGAGAGGGATCTCTCTATCGAATTTAGATTTATTTGGAATAGAATATTAGGCAAGTTATGCAGAACATGGGTTTGTTTAAGGATTTTTAATTGGTTTGGTTGAGACATGGAAAAAGGACCATTGGGAAAAATGGAGTCAAAGATTAAAGATGATTTGATAAATAAATAACAGAGACATATGTAACCAGGAAAGACAGTCACTTCAGTGGATCCTTATAATTTTTTGATATGGAGAGAGGAAAAGGTCAGGAATCATTTCAAATGCAGAGCAGAGCTTATCTGAATTCTACATTCAATCTTCAGAAGAAAACATAAACATTGTTTTTAAGATAGATCAGGGTGTCCAAGACAAATCCTGAGCATATTCTTCTTATAAGAAATGAGAAAAGAAAAATAATATGAGAAACAAGAGAATGAAAATTTAGAACAAGAAAACTTCACCACAAAAAAATGACACAAGAATCTGGAAATAGAGTGTCTTTGTATTCATCTATTACACTCGCTTACAACCTTTGAGGAATTTTACAGTAAGAGATGACATTTCCATGCCATCTTTCCATTCAGGTCCCCCCAAGTCGAACCCCTTTCTTTCTTCAAGTCATAGGCTTTATATCCTTTACAAACAAGTTCAAAATCCTATAAAATTGGATCTGATATACTAAAAATAAAAGAAGATCAAAATAATATGATGTGTAGGATCTAGTATTGATTTAAGAGTCAAACCCTTATCAACTAAGTCTTTAGAAATATTTGATCTCCTTAGTAGTATTCATAAGACAGTAGAGCACTTTCGTGTTCCTTCTTTGACAGTTGAGCAGTTTTAGCCAAAAATAGAAAAAACACATAGTCTTCTTGCCTTATCATCTGCCTCAAAAATTGGAAAGGGATAATGATCTATATCCCTTTAATTATTATCTTTCCTTAAAAACTATTCCCACATGATCTCAAAACAAAAATACTTGATCTGAGCAAAAAAGAGTATTTTTCCAATTCCTGTGCTTTCGATGGCTTAGAAGCGTAAAATCGTGAGGGTAAGCTATCGAAAGTGCAAGAACTGGAAGAATACTCATTTTTTTATTAGATCGAGGATTTTTGTTTCCATATCATGTGGGAATAGTTTTTAAGGAAATATAAGAATTAAAGGGATACAAATCATTATCCCTTTCCAATTTTTGAGGCAGATGATAAGGCAAGAAGACTAAGTGTTTTTTCTATTTTTGGCTAAAATTTATTAGCTGTCAAAGAAGGAATTCGAAAGTGATATACTGTCTTATGAAGACTACTAAGGAGATCAAAGATTGTTGAAGACTTATTTGATAAGGGTTCGACCCTTAAATTAGGACTAGATCCTACACATCATATTATTTTGATGTTGTTTTATTTTTAGTATATCAGTTCCAGTTTTATAGGATTTTGAACATGTTTGTAAAGGCTATAACGCCTATGGCTTTAAGAAAGAAAGGGGTTCGACTTGGGGGGATATGAATGGAAATATGGCATGGAAATTCCATATCCTACTGTAAAATTTCTCAAAGGTTGTAAGCGACTGTAATAGATGAATACAAAGACACTTTATTTCCAGATTCTTGTGTCATTTTTCCGTGGTGAAGTTTTCTTGATATAAATTGTCATTCTCTTTTTTCTCATATTGTTTTTCTTTTCTCATTGCTTATAATAAGAATATGCTTAGGATTTGTCTTGGACACCCTGATCTGGATTAAAAACAATGTTTATGTTTTCTTCCAAAGATTGAATGCAAAATTCGGATAAGCTCTGCTCTACATTTGAAATGATCCCTGACCTTTTCCTCTCTCCATATCACAAAATTATAAGGATCCACTGAAGTGAATGTCTTGCCTGGTTACATATGTCGTTGTTATTTATTTATCAAATCGTCTTTAATATTTGACTCCATTATTCCCAATGGTCCTTTTTCCATGTCTCAACCAAACCAATTAAAAATCCATAAACAAACCCATGTTCGGCATAACTAGCCTAATATCCTATTCCAAATAAATCTAAATTCGACAGAGAGATCCCTCTCCGAGTCTTGGAGGGATAGATCCCTTACCTGAAGCGGTTTTGTGGTTACCCCTACCGATTTCCTCTTCATCCTGGGAAATTACAGGGTGATAACATAATGGCGACCATACCGGGGAACTTTCTCCAGCAATGCACTTCAAGTTCCAGATCTGATCACTGATGGTGGACAGTGACCAGAGACATGAAGGATGATATCATTCACCTGGCGAATCCAATATCCAGATCAGTTCCGATTCGAATATTCCACTGGAGGAAGAACCTCAAACATGGAAAAGCAACCTGGAAAGATCAACTATTCATTCATTTTTTCATGTTTAACCTCTTGACTCCATTTTTTCCCAATGGCCCTCTTCTGCTGTCTCAACCAAAAACTCTAAAAAAAAATTTGTTTTCCTCATAGCTAGCCTAACATCCCATACAAACAAAGCTAAATGTAATAGAGAGATCCCTCTCTGAGTCTTGGAGGGTTGGATCCAAGACTCAAAGTGGTTTTGTGGTTACCCCTGTCTATTTCCTCCTCAGCCTGGGAAATTACAAGGTGATAACACTAGGTATGCATTTTAGTTTAGATTGGAGACTCTGTGATTATAAAGCCCTAAGGATTTAAATACTTATGTTTTTTTCTAGTGATGTGAAGTCTAGATGAAGAACAAAACACAATCTTGCTAGTGATGTTTCAACAACAAAAATGAAACAAGAAAAATGTCAGGTAATTGTTGTAATATCCTGGTCTAGAATTCAATAAAAATAAAATAGTCTCCAAATAGATACATTCACTATATAATCCTCAAAATACTAAGTGGAAAAGTTTAGGATTACCTGATATAAAATTTGATGTCTGAACAAGATTGAATTGTTTCACCAATGATTATGTCTTTATCTTCTCTTGAATCGTGCTATTTCTTTGCCCTACCAATACCCTTATCCAAGAAAATGTTAATACCACGAAATTGGAATATAGAGCCAACTAAAACATGAAGCTCCCTATCAATACCCTCATCCACAAAATTTAAACAAGATGGGAGGGAAGAATCACTACCAAAATTCCCCATTTTTAAAAAACTAGGCGAATAGAAGGTTTAGTTGCTCCATACCCAAAAATTTGGGTGAATGAAAGAGTGAACCATAAAATATACAAAATGGGAGGGCGAATGCGCTATCATCAAGTCCCATTTTTCTGGAAATCTGGCGAATGGAGCTTGTAGCTAGAAATTCCATGGGCGAAAAATATTTTTTTCCCTCTCCCTCATAAAAACCTGGGCTAACTCTCTATACAATTTATTTTTTAAATAAATTAGGAGAGAATGATTAAATAATAAAAAAACCACCACAACACAAAAAATTTGCCCCAATCAAAATTGGGACCCCTTTAATTTTGCCCATGAGCGAAATTTTGCCCCTAAAATTATCTATGCTAGTAACCAAAATTCTAGGAACAGGAATAGGAAGAGAAATAAGAAGAAGTCACCAACCCCTATAACTCATGTTGGAGACTAGTTACCATCCTCTACAAGTCATGTTGGGGGCACAAGTCCAGTCACTGCAAGTCATACCGACATTAGTTCACCAAACTCCATGAGTCATGTTGGATATGTATCAAAAACCTATGTGAGTCATGTTGAAGACAAGTCACTAGCCATTGCAAGTCATGGTGGGGGAAAAAGTCATGTCACTTTGATTCATACTGGCATCCAGTCAACAACCTCTGCAAGTCATGTTGGAGACTAGTTACCAACCACTGCAAGTCATGCTAGGGGGAAAAAGTCCAGTCAATGTGAGTCATACTGGCATTCGGTCAAAAACCTCTGCAATTCATGTTGGAGATGAGTCACCAGCCTCTGCAAGTCATTATGGGAGTGAAAGTACAGTCATTGAAAGTCATACTAGCATCAAGCCACCATCCTCTACTAGTCATGATAGGGGAAATCAACCAGACTATGGTAGTCATGTCGCGGGAAAGTAACCAACCTCTATTATTCATGTTGGGAGTGAGAAACCAACCTCTACTAGTCATGTTGGAGATATGTCAACAACCTCTGTGAGTCATGTTGAATACAAGCAACTAGCCATTGCAAGTCATGTTGGGGGTATGATTCTAGTCGTTGCTATTCATACTAGAAAATTTTCACCAACCTTTGCAAGTCATGTTGGATATCAACTACCAACCTCTACAAGTCATGCAAGGGGCATTGTTAATGTTAAGAAGCCTAAGTGAATAGGACCTAAGCCCAAGTTCCCTTGTGATCTTTGCAAGGGAGACCACCTTACTCATGTGTTCCCTAGTATTCTATAGGTACTAAGACTGTGGTCCTTTTTTGACAACCCTTCTAGTTCTGAGTCATCTTCAGTTTCCCAACAACCTATTCAACCATTAGTTGATGAATTCGTCATCTTGATGCAATCTTTGGTTGATTCCAATCTTATTTTGGAGGGTGATGTGCCTCTTGACCATGTTGTATCATAGCCTATTAAAACAATGGTTGAGGAAGTGTTCGTGTTGGTGAAATCTTTGGTCGATCCCACTCTTTTCTTAGTGAATGATGAGTCTAAGGAAGTGATATCATCGATGCAATATTTAGCCAATATCACTCTTGTTGGGGGGAGTGATATGTCTTTCGACTATGTCTTTATCATTTCCAGTTTACTACCTTCTAAACATGGGAGAATTCCACTCTTTTTGAGTACTCTCCCTCCAAGTCCTCATATGGTTTCCTTTGATTGGAATGATATTGTTGAGCCTAAACTTCCTTCTTTTGCACCTTTCTAGATAATGGTTAAATTTAATTCGATGGGTATTTTCCATTGTATTGTAGATGAAGGAGATTGTGTAGGTGTTTTATCCTCCTTGACTTGAAAATATTTAGGTTCTCCTAAGATTGTTTCAACTATCAGTGAGTTGTTGGATTTTGAAAAAATACCTAGTGAATGTTTGGAGATTCTTCCCCAATTTCCTATCACTTTAGGTGGGAAGAATGTCTTAGTCGATATTTTAGTGGTGTCATTCCATTTAGATTTAAATATGATTCTTGGGCATGATTAATTTTATGCTATGAATGTTGTGGTGTCTGTGCTCTTTCATATGATGAATTTTCCTCACAATGGAAGCATTGTCACTATTGATTAACCGCCATCTTTTAATTACCTTCCTAGCTCGAATTTAGCTTGTTGTTTTCCTTTTTATGTTCCTATTGTTCAAGTAGACTCTTCCTCACCATGGGTGAATTATGTTGGATCATATCCTCAGTGTTCAGTTGCTTCTAAGAAGGATCCTTTATAGTTATGTTCACCTTCTCGAAACAAGGTCTTGATAATTGATCAGGTGTTGTATCTAAATGGGGCACGAAAGCCTTTGATTTCCCCCATTGGCCCAAATGATCTTGGGTTTCTAC
>SNQJ01S0046290.1:82870-106450 GCA_010110895.2 Picea sitchensis
AACCAATTACACAAAGTTTTCACTCCTTCGACTGGTTATTCTTCCATTCACTATTGAAAGTATGTCATAGTCTCCTACATCACAGACTTATGTCAATGTTCATTTTCAGTCTATACCTCCCGAGTCACATAATGTGTCTTGTTTTTGTTCAAAGGAAGTTTTAGCCCGTGTCGACCATTTTATATAATTCTTGGCTTTGCAATTTGTCCTTCCCATGTATCAAGTACATCTTAGAATCAAGAGTATATTTGTCCTATACTCTTTCTGGTATGGAGGCTCCTCATTGACTTCTTTTTGGTGGGTTAATCTCTTATCGAAAATGACAAATTGATCTGAGAGTTTGACCTAGAATTTCACCCTAGGCCTATTTACATTGTTAATAGTTGACCTTGTTCTCAGTAGATGAAATTCCATCATTAGTCATTGACTGTGTGGTTTCCGTTATTTTTGACGACAATAAAATTATTTTCATGTTGGGATTCATGTAGTATCTTGGATTCCATTTGTCCCCATTGGTGGTTTCCTCCCCTTTGTCGACAATATTCATTATTGGTTGCTATTCATAGGGTATTGTTTATGTTTTATTTACATCTTGGTCATGTGAGAGACATAGTTAGTGGTGGTCCTTTCAATATTTCATCTGATTCCTTCTAGATATTTGGCCTTCCGCTACTCCTCATGTTGGATGAAGGGGGATGCGTTAATTCCATCCTTACAGTGGATCTCTTCTTATCGACTTCAAACCATATTTATTTGGATAGGTATCTAGAGTCATTATTAGTACCTTGGGGATTGCAGTCATCAATGGAAAGTTCCCTCACTATTGACAGTGGGAATACATCAATGTCCCCCGATCGATAGATTCTACCAGGTGTTTGACATTATATTCTCTATTCCCACTTGTTAAATTGTACTAGGTACCTTGACACCCATTAGCATTATCTGTGGGTTGTCTCACATTTGTTAATGGTATACATCAATGACTGGTAATCAAATAGTGTCTCACTATGTTTAAATCCATCACATCTATTTGCATGGTGCAGACTCATACCATAGTGGTTGTTTTAAATACGTCAAGAAAATAGTAGCATCACCTGTTTTATGTTGCTTCCCGAGTTGCAATTGGAAAATACCACTCCTTACATCAGTACTCGTGAAGGATTAGTTATCGAGGTCTTTCCCTAGATATACTTCAATAATATTGAGATATGCATCCACTGTGTATCTCTTTCATGGCTATGATCTATGTTTGAAATGGGTCCACTATGTATCTTTTTTGTGGTCATGATCACTGCTTTCTATATACATTCTTCATGGATCCATAGTGTACTTGATTGGTGGCCATGCTTATCATCACACCTGAGCATGGTGTTATGAGGAAAATATCTCTATGGCATGGGGTAAACCACAATAGATTGAATGACACACAAAAATCAACTCTAATCCCAAGTATGCTATATAAACGAAATGATAACAAGACAAGGTCTACCTCATATAGACGTTCGATGAAGACCATCATTGAGCAGGCAACTCAAATATGTATACCTGTAAATTGTCCTCAAAAACCAAGATACGCAAGCATATGGTCATAATATATAATGTTAACATATATTAGCATAATCCATTAAAATTCATGACAAATATGCCCATGGAATAATAATTCAAATATTCCCAACATATCAATTGGAAGAGAAAAGAGTATTTCTATTAAAATAATCAGTAGAAGTATACATGTGACAAGCTTTTGTAACGACACAAATCAAAATTGAGAAACTAAGTCCCTCCAGCTGGGCCTCCACCACTTCAATACTCCACCAAAGGAAAGCTCATATAAAGGAGACATTGAGGTTCTCCATCACAAAGAAGGAAGAGCTTGGGGGCTGAACAAAGGGTTAAGACTTTCAAGGATAAAGGGATGAAGACTCAATATGAAGTGAAATTTCTCCAGAGTGTCTTTTCTCTCAAAATTGAATTCCTGCCTTTTCCAAGGCTTGGATATGCCTCAATTTATAGACTTGAAATGGAACTGAAGGTCCGAGTCAAATCATTTCTAGTATATGGAAGGTCAAGTATCATGGATCTCGTGACGTGACATCGAAACCTGACATAATTTTTAATTTTGAGCACCAAACCCGATGTACACGGGCTGTAGTGGAGAAACCCGCATATACGCTAGTTGTATAACTAGTAGGGACATATATGTGGAAAAATGTGTTTTTTTGTCTCTCGAAGGTAAAAAAGGGGACTTTAAGTTTGCATAGGGACATGGAAAGGCCATCTAAGCAAGTTTCATGGGTTGAGGAAAAAAATTCTACAATAGATTCCCCCTAATGTGTGAGGTCAGAGGAGTATTTGCAATGGCTGAAATACATTATAATTCCCAGAAGTGGAGTAATGGAGGCTTACTTGGAAGTGATAGTTACTCATGAGAATATTACAATCCATAATGACTTTGTACACATGGTCACCAATTTGAATTACGCTGCAGATCCATGTGGAAATATACCAAATAGTTGTTCATGGCCATGAATTAAGAAATACAAAGTAGACACATGCCATAGGTTGTCATAGTCATGAACAAGGCCCAGTGGAATCTATTCTCAAAATCAATATGAAGATAACTGTATACAATGGAGTACAATCTAATCTCCCATGATCACTGAAGTCATATAGGTATTGGTCCAATGAAAGACAAAAACAAAATAGGAATGTTGTCATTGCAAGTTGGAGGTATTCTACACTATTCACCGAAGGTGCAAGTCTACATCATGTGAATAATGAGACTTCATTTGATTACCGATTATTGAGGTATACCGTTAACAAACATGAGAAAACCTACTGATAATGAAAGTAGGTATCGAGGCACCGAGTACATTCTTACAAGTGTGAATACGGGTGTTTAGTTTGAACACTTGAAGAATCCATCGATCATGAGACATTGATGTATTCCCAACTGTCTATGGCAGGAGACCCTACCACTGATGACTGCAAGCCTCTAGGTACTCATAGGATTCTAGGTCTCATTTCTAGAATAGATGAGATGAATTCGATGGAAGGATACTCGATGAAAGGAGAGCATTAGGGAATCTATCATCGGTTAGCACGAGGTACAAATAAATAACTTGATGATTATGAGGATCTCGGATGAATATGATTTTCATGAACCAATGAACTTGTTCATCTTTCGCATGCACCAGATGCAAGTAGTTCATGCAAAGGACCCTATGAATAACATCCAATAAGGAAGACTGTCGGAAAATGTGAGGAAACCACCAATAAGGATAATGAAATCCAAGACACTGCACGAATCCCAATGTGTGAATATATTTCTTGTTTCCAAACATAAGGGAAACCCCCTAGTCAGCGATCAATGAGGATATGTTGACTACTGGGTTCAAGTTTAACTACCCATAATGAAAGTATGACCAGGGTGCATGGTAGGACTACAACTTCATGTGACTCTGAGACATACTAAGGGTATGATCGATATGCAAAGTCAAGAGTTCTGAAAAATGGATGACATAGGATTATAGACTTCCTTTGAACAAGATCATGAGACATACATATAACTCATGCAACATAGACTTGATGATAAAACTTCATGATGTAGGAGGCATCAAAAAAATCTCCATAGGGACTGGAAGAATAACCAGTCAGAGGAGTAAACTCTAAGAAACGAGCTCATCTTCCTAAGGTCATGTTAAAACCAAACATTGGATGATAGTGGACTCAAAAGTTTGTTCTTTGTTCAAAGGCGACATGATTGTTGTCGATATGAGATAATATTCTTTTCCTGCCCATTTTTTCTTTTTTCCATAGGAAAAGAAATGCTATGATACAAGAGAGGAAATGAGTGTCACGAGTAAGCAACTAGCTCTAAATAGTGGAATATAACTATGCTCAATGCAAGGAAGTGCATGCGGGGCATGGACACTCGGGGGGATTTTTCCTCTTAGGGTACATGGTGTCAAGCTACAAAGGATATAAACAAGGCTCTGCTCGGCTAGTGATGCAAATTGTTGAGGTCAAAGACTCATAATGAGAAAGAGGGAACCAACAATAGGGTCAATACTACAAGAAGGATGATGTAATGTGATTAAAACTTAACTCCAAAGAATGTCCTTTTCTGTATATTTAGTCCCCTAGGCCCAAAAAAGTATAAAATAATACCCATGATAACTCTTCTAACATATGGTGACTAGATTATTCTTTTTTCGTAAGTAGTGTACTTGGTCCGAAAAAGGGTTAAACTTACACCAAAAATATTTCCTTTCAAATCCATTTAACGAGTGTGAAAGAGACAATTTCACTCAGAAATATTTTCATTTTTTGGAGAGTCGAAAAAGAGCTTAACTAAGACTCGAGGATGTTTTTCTAAGAAGCATATCATGGGGTAGGCTAGGGATCCCCTGTAGGAATTTTGACCAAATCTCACATCTCACTGGTATTTGACACAATCTTGGGTGAAGCCAAAGCTTTCTGAGCCGAGGAGGATAAAATACTTGCAGAGGATCCTTGCAGAGAAGGAATCTTAGGCTCTACAAGATCATTCCAATCAAAGGAAACCATACTAGGTCTTGGATGGAGCGTACTCGGAGAGAGTGGAATTCTCCCTTGTTCAAAAGGTACATAACTAGAAATTATAAGGACATGGTTGAAATATGAATCATCCTCCAAAAGAAGAGTGGGATTGACCGAGGATTTCATCGACAATGTCACTTCCTTAGACTTGTCACTCTCCAAGAGAAGAGTGGTATTGACTGAAGATTGCATTAGCATGACCACTTCTTCAATTGTTGGTTGAATAATATGTGAGACACCAAGGTCAAGAGACACATCACTCCCCAAAACAGGAGTGGTGTCAGCCAAATATTGCATCAACACGATCCCTGGTTGAACATGATGCGAGAAAATATGGTCAAAGAACGCATCACCCCTAAAAATAAGAGGGGTGTCAAATGAATATTTCATTAGAATGACTATTGTATCAACCACAGAAGGATTAAAAGGTTGGGAAACCAAAGACGACTTAGAACCTGAAGATCCCCCATAAAAGGACCAGACTTCTTGTGCCATGGTAGTAGCAGGGCACAAGCAAGTTAGATGATCTCCTTTGCAAAGACTACAAAGGAACTTAGGATTACATCCTATACATCGAGGCTTCTCAATCGTATGAATGCCCCTAGCATGACTTGCAAAGGCTAGTATCTTGTCTTCAACATGACTTGTAGAGGATGTTGATGAACCTCCAACATGAATAGCATAGGTTGGTGATGAATCCCCAACATCAATAATAGAGGTTGGTGATGTATGTGCAGTGTGACTCATAGTGACTAGACATGTGCTTCTAGCATGACTTGCAGTGACTAGTTTCATCATCTGAGACTAAGGTTATAGGAAATATTGGTTTTGAGAGATTGTTGTCGAGGAAGGGTTTTGGTATACACCATGACCGTGTCTAACAGAATGGTATCCTCCTCCAAACTGATTCATAAATGGTTTTAAGGAAATCATCACCGAGGAAGTCGCTTGTGAAGAGAAAGAGACATGACAAGGGTTACTCAGGTGAGGATATATATTTCCCCCAGATGAAGGAACTCTGTGAAGGGGTTTTCTCATACTATAAATTGACTCTCCTCATATGAAACACCAAAGGACATAAGGAGGTCCTCCATGAGAAAAGCATTCGCAGAAACTGATATAGAAGAAGAAGGATAGATGGACATGATTTAATAAGTAGAAGGACTGCCCATTTGAGCACTTGATCCTGGAAAAGTGAAGCTAGGATTGGGTCCAGAGTAAGGAGGATTCCAACCTCCTACAATAAGGGTTGGTTGAGGGATATGACTCCCACCAAACGAAAAGGGAGAATAAGGAGGCATCATGCCCCAAAACCCAAAACTAGGATTGACATAAGACAATGAGACATAGGATGGAAAGTTCGAAGAAATGTCTGACATACCAAAATAAAAAAGGATAAGAGGCCCAAGGTATTTTCTAAGTATCATGATTTGGCATACCACTCAGAAATACAAAATGATTCATCCGCATGGACTCAGAAGAGACCATGGGTGAGGTAGCACTAACTAAGGGAGTCACAAGGGCTCCACCAACCATAGTAAGTCAAAACTCATGACACAATACAAAATCCTAAGGGAAACTAATAATCATAGAGCAAACCAAAAATAAAGCAAAAGGTCAAATTCACACAAACAAGATATAATGTTTGAAAAGGGGCCTCTCTCACCAGAGTAGATATGTCTCAGCCAAGAGGGGCCTGAGACTCCTTTCAAAATATTGGAGGTATCAAAATCAGTTATAAGGGCCCTTGTGGGCTTAACAACATAGTTGGTCAGATCCCCTCAAAGAAGTAATCCTCCATAAAAGATGTGTGTGTTTTTACCCTTATCTGACTCAAGGTACCTGCAGAATAACCCCTGCAAGTAACCTATGTGGCTACCTATGCCAAGAAACTAGAGATGCCACAATATAACCAATGCGCAGATAAATATTCGTAAGTCCAATCCACCATATGGGCAGGGTAACAAATATCGAAATATTGAAAGCACCACCTCTCATGGAGGTAAAGGTACTAGAAAGAACCCCAAATATGAATAGAACCCCAGAAATATCTCTGACGCTAAGAAGGTATTAGAGGGTTATCGCTATAGCCAACTTCGCGCGAACTTGTGCTTAACTCTGATGTGAGCGGAGCATCCTGAATTCACTAATTACACAATGGGTTTCACCACTCCCTGGTCATACACACATGTTTAATTTAATATCCTTGGAGATTTTTACTCACAAAATCCTATTCCAATACGCTATGTCCTATACTTGTTTGTGTACCCGAAGAAATAAAATCGTTTCTAATCAATTTTAATTCATCAATGCTACTTTTAATGGATTATGTTTACTCAAGACGTGTGGACATGAAACTGATGGCATTATGACTCATCATATAAAAGAAGCGAATATAAGAACACTAATAAGGACTAATCTTGAATTTTAAATAGATGGCATGCTTCTAAATGCAACTTTTTAATGCAATCTCTACAATTTCAATAAAATGAAATATTTCCACATGTGTCAAGATCAATACTAGATAATACTATAATAAATGGTATCGTGACCCGTGCACACATAAGTGGATCAAAGCCCACCCCCATGTCCTTCAACTTTTTTTTCTGTTCTAACAAAAAGAACTTAATTAAACATATGTCTAAGCGTTTGCGGCTCGCCGTGAGTGCCTAGGGTTCGCCGTGAGTGCTTAGGGTTCGATCTGCAGTCAGAGCCAGCCATGGCCGCCCCAGGGGGCAGGGAGTCGGCCCCTCCCCCTCTGAGTTCAGAAGAGGATGCGTTCAGGAAACTGATTTCCAGTGGAGGCAAGTGCAAGGTCCCTTCTACTGTTCCAAAATTCATAAAAAAAGCTAGATGAAATCCCATAAATCACCCTCTAGGAGACGCAATTGATCAAGATAGCCCTTGCTCTCTCTGAGAGAGGGCTAGTAGGCCAGTTTATGGGACTTTGGCCCTCAGCAAAAACCACCGACGCCTGGGTCCAAAGGAACTAGAAGCCCCACCTGAAGCAAGGAGTTACCTGCTAGCCTTTGAGCAGTGGCTTTTTTCTCTTCGAGTTTATAAACAAGGAAGATAAGGATCTAATTTTCAGAAATGGACCATATTTTATGGGAACCCAGGGGCTGTATCTGAACCGCTGGACCCCAGACTTCGATCCCATGGTGGAACTGCCAAAGGAGGTACCTGTTTGGGTCAGGATCCCCAACTTGTCGGTTCACTGCTGGAACTATGAAGCTCTGCAAAAAATAGGGAATGGAATAGGGAAATTTATTGATAAGGCAGACAACAAGTCCATCTACAACTGCGCTAGGATATGTGTTGAAGTGGATCTCGAGGCAGGGCTTCCGGAGGCGGTGAAGCTTACTGTGGGCATGGCTCCCGGAGGCGGTGAAGCTAACAGTGGGTAACTGGTCTCACTACCGTAAACTCGACATGTTCACCTTCCCCTTCAAGTGCGTAACCTCAAGAGCACTCCGACATTTCCAGAGAAATTTCCCAAAGAACCAAAGCCAAGAAAAGGAAGATGCTGAGGCATGCAAAAGGTCAAGAAAAGCAAACTAGGTCCTAAATCCAAAGATCCAAGGCCAGAGAAGGCGAGCCTACCTTCATCTTCAAAGCCAAACCCTCAAAAGGTACCTCCGAAAGAAGGGGCTAACAAGCCAAAGGAAACCCTCGAAGAGCCATTCGTCTTATTTTCTCAGTCCCCACCAGCCCCAGAAAATATGATTCCGGTCAATGAAACCCCACCATCAGATGAACCCATGAAGTCGGAAGAGGAGCACAATCCTCTAGACTCCGAAACTGCACGAGAAATTGAGGGGTCCAATAGAGACCACTGCCTGCTGGAACCAATGAGAAGGTCCCATAGGAAGGAAACCAGAGGAAAAAAAGGAGGAGAAATCTTATAGGACGTGAATCATAGAGTTCAAAGATACCATCCCTGCCATGATAGAAACCATCTTCAAAAAAGGCTTCAAAGGAACCACCCTGCTTCTAATGCTTTTCGCCTCCCCAGAACCGCAGAGGGTTGGAAGTAAACTAAAAAGAAGAAGTTGTCGTGTCCATTCCAATGACTTCCCCGACAAAATTTCCCATCCGTGAGACGGCGATGGAGGAGCCCCGAGACCTCCGTGCTAGTAAAAATTTCGGAAAAGGAGTGTAGAGTCAGCTAGCTGGGCTTCAGGAGGTCTAGCCACCTCCTGGAACTCCTCAATGCTAGACCTAATCTAAGAACATAGCACCATCCACTGGATATTCACAAAGTTGCTACACCACGAATCGGGACATCAGGTTAGCTTCTTTAATATTTATGTCTCTATTCTTTTACCCTGAAAAAAGATTGTCGAACTCTAAATACTCCCTCATACCAACCATCATGAGAATCATTCTGTCTGGATATCCGAATGTCACCCTATCCCTCCTAAAAAAAAGGGAGGAACACCAAAGAAGAGACCGCGACCTGAGTGGTTGATACCATAATGCCTGATTGGGATCCGAGGATATCAAACCCAAGAAAGGAAATTTCTGACCTGAACAACAAAAGTGAAGGGTCTGGGGCACATTGCAGCCTGCTTAGATCGCTTCCTGGTTCACTCTTCTTTTTTAACCCTTGGACTTCTCGCCTCATCTCAACTCTAAGCTTCCACCTCTGGATCATAAGCCCCATCTCCCTTTCCCCCATCCCCTGGAGAGACTAACTGATCCCCTTGCTTCAACCCTCTATGTGTCTCCTTGGAAGGCTTCCTCGAGCTGGTATTGGAGTCCTGGAATAAGAGTGTGTCGGGATCACCTTCTTCATTTGGGAAGAGAAACAGAGAAGGCTCAAAGTGGATCTCAAAAATTGGGAAAAGATCTTGCCCTCCCCTTTGCAGGAAAGAAAAAAATCCCAAAGGTCCTTGGAGAATCATTAGCTTCATATGGAGTCTGCCCCGGTAACACCAGTGATGTTGAACGATGAGTTGGAGATGCAAAAGAAGCTTCACAAAGCTCTGAGAAAAGAGAAAGAGTACTGGCGAGTAAAGTCAAGAAGTCTCGCCCAAGAAGGGGATAAGAATACTTCTTTCTTCCACAAGCATTCGGAATCCCGGAAAAATCGTAACTCAATCAGAGAGATCCAATCTCAGGGGAAAACCTTCAAAAAATTTGAGGAGATCAAACATGCAACCTACTCCTTCTATAAAAATCTATTCAAGAGCCGGAGGCCCCTACTAGACCGGATCTCTACCCTCTCATGGTGGTCCCCAAGATGATAAATGAAGATGACAATTGTTGGTTGACAACCCCTATCACAACAGAGGATATCAATAAATATCTCCAAGCTATGAACCCAGATAAAACCCCCGGGCCTGATGGATTCATGGCTAGGTTCTATATAGCCTGCTGGGAAATCATCCAAAAAGATCTAGTCAATGGTGAGGAAATCTCAACTCAGTAGCAAAATTGAGGAGCACTAACCTTTCTAGCTTTAATCCCTAAAGCGAAAGGTGCCCAAAGATTTTCAATATTCAGTCCTATTTCTCTTTGTAATACAGGGTACAAAATCATCACCAAAGTAATAGCAAACGGAATAAAAAGTTCTCCTAGGATCATCTCTCTGAGAACTAGGGGCTTCATCCGTGGGAGACAAATCCGTGACAATATTATCCTTGTGCAAGAGGCTATCCACTCAAGCTCTCAAAGGAAGGAGAAAGGAATGTTAGTCAAGTTTGATCTGGAAAATGCCTTGGACAGAGTCCCACTGAATTTCCTCCCTGTTGTGATGCTCAAGATGGGATTCCACCCAAATTTGGTTCGTTGGATTAGGGCATGTATAGAGGGGTCGTGGATCGCCCCCCTAGTCAATGGCAGACCGACCGATTTTTTCCAAGCCTCAAGGGGACTTGGACAGGGGGCAGCCCTGTCTATGCCATTCAAGCTTTTGTGTTAAGTTTTCAGTTGAATAAGAGCATGCAGCAAGGCACCTTAATTGGCCTCTCAATTTCACCTAGAGTTGAGAGAATTAATCATGCTCAATTTGTCGATGATACGCTACTTCTGGGCCAAGCCAACCTGTCCATCGCAAGAGCACTCAAGAAAGAACTGGATGACTACACCGAAATTTCAAGCAGTGAAATAAGTTTGAGAAAGAGTAAAATATATGGATGGAACTGTCCTCCTATAGAAATGATTGGCATTTCCGTGGTGTTGGAAAATGGAAGAACTTCAACGGGCATTTAAATATTTAGAATCTCATATCAGCAACGTGAATAACTCCGTGTCACCGTTGGATTAGCATTGCCGGGATCTTGGCTCAAGCACCCGGCTGGAACAAAGCATGGAAATTAACCTTATAAACTCGCTCAACTTCTTCCTCAATTGCCACCAGCCTATTCTCCTTTCCCCGAGAGGATTTGTGAGAGACTTAGACAACATCTTGAGAAAAATTCTTTGGGAAGGGGGAAGGAATGAGGGGAAAAAAATGCACCTTGTTAGCTGGGATAAGGTAAAAGCCCCCAGGATGGAAGGTGGGATTCAAATAAGAGATGTGGCCACTCAGAATCTGGCCATGGGAGGTAAGATACTCTGGAAGATGATAAGAGGTAAAACCACTTGGAGCTCCAAATCTCTAAGGTTTAAATATTTCTGGGGTCACAAAGAAAGGTGCCTTGAGCGCCCCCCCTTGACTAGAAAAGGCTCTCCCATCCTTTCTCTCTGCCTTAAGGCTCTTGACTTGATTACCTCAAAGATTTAATGGATCCCTGGGAATGGCAGAAAAATCAAGTTTTGGGAAGACTCTATTTTAGGACAGACCCATTTAAGTTTTCTGGAAGGGATGGAAAACATCAAGAGATGGCTCCATTCCAATAGAAAAGTTACCCTGTGGGACCTGTCAGCTTGGAACCAGGGCGACTCTTGTCTTAAGTGGGATTTGGGGGACTATCCGCAGGACTTAGAAACTGAAGCTCAAACCCTCCTGGATGCCCTTCAAGGGTGCTCCCCCTCCTCGGCCAGGATGAAGACAAAAGAGGTTGGGGCTCTTCGTATGGCAATTACTCAGTCGAAGATGGTTATGCATCCCTGCAAGCAATCCCTTGGGTAGCCCCTGATCCCTCGGTGTGGGGAAATCTCTGGTTGCATCCCTCCCTTCCCAAACTAGATCTCTTCTATTGGTCCCTTCTGCACAACAATATCCTTTCCTGGGAAAACCTTTCAAAAAGAGGCTGGGAAGGGCCCTCTCGATGCCCTCTCTGTGCTTGTCATGCGGAAACCTCTTTCCACCTCTTTCTCCTCTGCCCCTTTGCTCGGGAACTTTGGCTTCTCACTCTTGGCCAGTTGAATGTGCCCCTCCCTTCTTCAGTCACCTCTCTCTTTACCTCCTGGTTCGATTTGGCTCCCTTCTCTTTTGCCAAATTGAATCTGCTAAAGCATTGCTGGATGTGGGTGTCGAAAGTAGTATGCTGAAAACTGTGACTGGAGCGAAACAACAGGATCTTCAGGGATATAACAGGGACGCCGACCCAAACTGCACTTAAAGTGAAAGCGATTTTGGGAGATCTGGTAGCCTCAAATACTACTCTCACCAACGAAGTAACCCCGAACGAAGTTGAGTATGTTTGGTTCCTTGAGCTTGATCCCTCCCTCCTGGCTAGAACCAAGCAAATTTCTAAACACTATTCCCCTTGGGAAATTAGGCTGGAGGAACAAGAGTTCTTAAAGTGGAGATCCTCTTTGGAGAAGCATATCCTGCAGGTGGATGGGGCTTCGAAAGGGAATCCTGGTCCCGCTGGAAGTGGAGGAGTCCTACTTGACACCTCAGGGAAAATTGTGCTCAACTTTTCCTGGGGGTTGCGTCTGAACACCAATAATACAGCTGAAATTTTAGCAATCTGGCAAGGGCTTGCTCAGGCCAGAAGGTTATCAGTTACGAATCTATATGTCATAGGGGACTCTAGAATCTTTATCCACGCTCTCAATCAGAGGAAGGCTCCCAAAAACGTGGGCTTGGATCACTATTATAGGAAGGTTCTAGTCCAAATGAAAGATTTTGAAGAGATGAAGTTCTACCACGTCCTCAGGCATATTAATCAGCGGGCAGACCACGAAGCGAACAAAGGCACCTCTCTGGACAAGGGAGTCGTCAACGTAAATGGAGTTGAAAATCATGAACCAATCCCTTAGAGCTTGGGGAGAAGAAACCGTCCGTAGAGCTCCTATCAGAAAACGCAGATGTCTGAAATTTGCTAGAAAGGAATCCAAAGTGTAGGAGCGAAGTAACATATGATGAAACAGTGTTGTATCATATGCTGAAACATAGTGCTGTAACTTATGTTGAATCACATTGTTGGAACAGATGTTGAAACACAGTGTTGGAACATATGTTGAAACTCAGTGCTGGAACAGATGTTGAAACACAGTGCTGGAACTTATGTTGAAACAGAGATGGAACTTATGCTGAAACATAGTGCGGTAATAGCTGAAACACAGTGTTGTTACATATGCTGAAACACAGTGTTATAACTTATGCTGAAACACAGTGCTGGAACAGATGCTGAAACACAAGTGCTGGAACAGATGCTGAAACTCAGTGCTGGAACAGATGTTGAAACACAATGTTGGAACTTATGCTGAAATAGAGCTGGAACTTATGCTGAATAACAGTGTTGTAACAGATGAAACACAGTGTTGTTACATATGCTGAAACACAGTGCTGGAATAGATGCTGAAACACAGTGCTGGAAATTATGCTGAAACAACGCTGGAACTTATGCTGAAATAGTGTTGCATCATATGCCGAATCTCAGTGTTGGAACATATGCTAAAATAGTGTTGGACCATATGCTGCAACACCACTGTAACAATTGCCGAAACAGTGTTGAGTCATATGCTGAAACAGTGTTGAGACTTATGCTGAAACAGTGATTGTAGATTCGACAATTAATTTAAATCAGCTCTTTTAGAATACGTACAGGAACTAGTTCAGCGCACAAGTCTACAGTTTTAGAAGTAGAATGGTTCAGAAAGACAGGCCCGAAGAAATTCGAGGACATTTTGTATTTTGATCTATGGCTAGTCCACCCCCATTAATATAATCTATAACCGTTTCTGTAAAAAAAAAAAATCAATACTAGATAATCAAAAGAGCAAATGCCATAATGTAAAATGAGTTTTTTTGTTTTGTATTTTTGCTATAAAGAAAATAAAATGAAAGGACTGAATAAAAAATTCACATATAGACCCCAATGCAAGAAAAAAGAGACAATCCAAGTAGGATACCAAGAAGCAAACACTCAGACCCATGTGCAAGGAAAACCAATGAAAAATATGATAAGGAAGAATACCGCTCGAAAATTCAACAATAAGAAGGTTTCCTATCACTCTGTAAGCACTTAACAGTTAGGACAGAGACCCAAGAATACTTAGCAACCAACCAAAATCACCCAACAAACATCTAACTCATCTATTAAGCCTAAAGAGATGATGTACGCGAATGTTTGAGAAAAACTTGAGTATGTACGTTCCCTACAGAAGGAAAACTCGCGTATGTACACGCATGTCAAGGGAAAAACCACGTACATATATTAAAACATTGTGAGGGAAAGGGTTAATACAAGAAACTCAGATGAAAAGTAAAAATAGGTTGTCAAGCAATCAGGCAACAAGGAAACTCAGGATAATAAAGAGAAATTCAAGGAGAAAAAAGCTCCAAACCCCAAAACAGAAGATCAATCCCTGGTATGGTCGCCAATTCTCTTACGAGGAAAATATCTCTATGGAATGGGGTAAACCACAACGGATAAAATGACATGCAGCAATAAACTCTAATCCCAAGTATGCTATATAAATGAAATGCTAACAAGACAAGGTCAAGATTCTACCTCGTCTGAATGTTCGATGAAGACCATCATTGAGCACACAACTCAAATATTTATACCTGTAACTTGTCCTCAACAACCAAGATACACAAGAATATGGTGATAATATATAATTTTAGCATATAGATTAGCATAATCCATTAACATTCATGACAAATACGCCCATGGAATAATAATTCAAATATTCACAAGATATCAATTGGACGAGAAAAGAGTATTTCTATTAAAATAATCAACATAAGTATATAGGTGACAAACTTTTGTAACGACAAAAATTGGAACTAAGAAACTAAGTCCCTACAACTGGGAATCCACCACTTCAATCCTCCATGAAAGGAAAGATCATATAGAGGAGACAATGAGGTTCTCCATCACAAAGAAGGAAGAGCTTGGGGGATGAATAAGGGGTTCAAACTTTCAAGGATAAAGGGATGCAGACTAAATATGAAGTGAAATTTCTCTAGAGTGTCTTTACACTCAAAGTTGAATTCCCCCATTTTTCAAGGCTTGGATATGGCTCAATTTATAGCCCTCAAATGGAATTGAAAGGATGAGTCATAGAGTTTCAAGTATATGGAAGGTCAAGGATCATGGATCTCGTGACATGACATGGAAACCCAACATGTATGCAGGCTGTAGTGGAGCAACCTATGTATACGCTTGTTGTTTAACTGGTAGGGCACACATATGTGAAAAAATGTTTTTTTTTGGCTTTGGAAGGTAAAAAAGTGGACTTCAAGTCTCCATAGGGACATGGAAAGGCCATCCAATTAAGTTTCATGGGGCGAGGTAAAAGTTTCTATAACACATGGGTATCTCACCTCGGGTCAGTGTCAGGTTTTGTTCTTAGATTGGATTTTGGTGACCTTCATCCTGGCTAATTTATCTTTAAAGACTTATAATCTATTTTGGCCATCAGTTTCTATTCTGACCTCACACATTAGGGGGCAACTGTTATAGCATCAATAGGAAATTATAAAGAATTGATGCTCTTTCTAGACTCATCCCTATCCTCCCTATAGACAATTCTTCCCATACCTCCTTGAGTCCTAAAAAACAATTTTTTGGAGGTTGTATGAACCCTCATAGTTATGCAACCTGTGTACACATGGGCTACTTTAGGGATAGTCTCATACATGATAACGAATTCTAAAAAAATATTTTTTATGCCAAATTAAATGTTGAATTACGAGTTTGGTTAGTTGTCTAAATGCTTTTACCCTTACTCAACCATTTCTAACCAACTAGAGACTGCATAAAAGGAGAATTTTCCTTGAGAAAGGTATTGATACTTTGCACACAAGAGCTAGATATCCTCATCGAGACTATAAGCCCATATATGTATCCTTTTTGCTACTAGTTTTTTGACCTCGAAACCCTTGTCTCTAGCCTCCTTATTATAGCCAACCTATCTAAACAAGAGTCTCCCATATATTCTCTTTGAGTTCATGGTGAATTTGGTGTCAAAATAAATCCTTATAGAAGTAGTCGAACAGGTAAAACCTATAACATCCTATCCATTGTTCATCAATAATATAGAAACTCCTTCCTTCGAAGTGTATTGTTTTGGTATTGTTTAAATATGCAATTCTTTTATATATGCTTCATAGAATATTAATTTCTTTGATTTTTTTGTCATCTTTCATGGAACTAACGAGTAGATATTAGTATAACTACCTATTTGTATAGGTCTTGTTTTGTGTGATTCTTGCAGGTTGCAGAGGAACCATTGGAAAATAATGAATGGACTTCGACAATCGGGAACGACATCAACCATTGGACTCTTGGTGAGTCAATCTTTCTCTTTCACCAAATAGTCAGTTATTTCTTTGAAATTTGGTTATTGTATCTTTCCTTAGTAATCTTTATGGAATTTGGTTCTTGTACAATCATTGGTATGTTGCAGTAATCCCACTACTGTAGGGTATTTTTCCTTGAAAGCATCGAGAAGCATGCATTTAGTGGCTCACATTTTAGTGGATTTAGATGTGCAACAAGGTTTGTTTGAGTCAATCAACATTGTTATGGGTGATAGGTCTTACATGTAGATTCTAGATTGTGTTAATATTCCCTCCATATGTTAACGGTGTCATAGGGTTGGTCATATGTGTCAGGCAATTTATAGGCATAAATCTTGTTGCATTAAATTATCAACTAGGATTTCGTAGACTTGTGAAATGCAAGCACTGTATGTGCAAAATTAAATTATTTGCAATATGATTTACCTAAGATGCTTATATAAAATAAATGAAGATAACTCTATTTAACTAATCACACCACACTCTATCAATTAAAATAAATCTTAATGATACTTGGAAATTATCATTTACTTGAAAGGTTGATCATGTATGAATTAGGCACATCTTGTTTCCATGAATCATTGTTTAAAATAAAACTAATCCGCAAAAGGAAAATATTGTTCATGAAATCAAACTATAAAATTAAATGAAAACAAATGAAATAAAATACTACCATGATCTATTTGGATTGAGCTCAATTCATCCAAGAGAAAGGTAGAAAAATACTCTACAACATTGTAAACTAAATCAAGACATATTATTATTATTTACTATGGAAATCAACAACTAGTCAGGCACGTACTCACATGACACATGGTCATGTTATCTGACTACTACCACTATAACCCCATGCATGCCAACATGACCCCTAATGCGACACACAATGATAGTTGAGTGTTTAGAACCAGTGACTTCAAATAATGAAGTTCCTTAATAGTACACTCTATCATAGACTGTTTTACACCCTGAGGGAGATTTTAAATTCAAGGAAATGGGGGTGGGATTTGATCCACTTATTTGTGCACATGTCATGATATCATTTTAATATAATATATCTGGGTGCAACCACACATTCTACCATTACCTCAAGGTTCCCCCATGGCTTGATTTTAGGCTCTCACGAGAATTGAACCTTTCCCAATGGTGAAAAACTCATCACTTTCCACCATTAGATCCAACTTCTTTGGGAAAATAAAGATATATTATGTGTGAAACTAAAGAATGGAAAATTATGTGAAGAGAAATTCCAAGAAATTTATTATATTCCATCATAATATGGACATATACTCCAAGATTCCTCTCCTTGGAATGGAGAGACCACTCTTATTTACATAAAATCTAAAATAACCAATAATAATTTTATATCCACATATCTCTCATGTGGTTACAACTATTTGCTAATAATTAGCAATTAATATCTCTAAAACTGTTTCCACAAATCTCTCTAAAATATTTAATAACAAATCTTTCATGATTCTTCTCCATCCAAGATACTTAGTGATCCTCCCAAATACTCATCAAATCTTCAAGGGTTGAAGAGGAAATTCGAATTTGGATCTAGGTGGTAAAAATAAGCATTGTTGCAAACTCCAAATGTACCTATAAACATCACCAAACTCATTTGACCTTCAAGGATGAGTAAAAACGTGATATTTTTCTAATGTTTAATCATAAACTGACTTAAAATAACAAAAAAAACATATTAAAAATATTGAGTTTAATCCCACATATAAGCATAAAAATAGTCTTAATACAAGATTAGGGACAAGCAAAAAAAAAAAAAAATTCAAGGAAAAGGTTGGTAAAAATATGTCATTTCTAAGACTCAACATTCAATGTTGGGCCCTTCTTTTTTGGAAATGGATAAGGATAAAAGAAGTGACAGACAAAGTCAAATCAAATGCATGACAATTAGAATTCTAGAAGCAATAGAAGCAGTCAAATGAACAATGCAATAAATGGAAGCTTCAAAATCAACGGAAAAGGAAATACCACGAGAGGATTAAAGAATACAGGAAGTGGAGAAGAGTGGATTTGATATGGTCAATAGACCATGTCAAATACATGAAAGTATAAGTAAAAGGGAAATGTAATGGGATAAGGTTAATGATGCTAACAATACTAATACTATTGTTGAAATTATTGGGTTTTGTTACTATTCCTCTGCTTTGGACCTATTTTGTTATTTCCATGGTTGAGTATTGTGATAGTTTATGTTGGTATCATTGTTGCATTTGTAGTAGATTTTGAGTCTGTATGTGCTAAACAAGATGTTATATTATAGATCTAGGTGTTTTGAGAAGAAATGTGTGAGAATCTAAGTTGTAAGAATGGTTTGTACCACTGCTACTAATACAATGATATGATTTGGGGCTTACAAATATTTTCCAAGGTTATCTTTTATGTTCTAAATGGATTTTTAATGTTGTTTCACATCTACTTATTATTTTCCTTTTCTAATGTTATTTGAATGGTATCACAACCTAAAATTAATAGTTAACTTATGGATATGAGTAGTATAGAGGTAGATATAATGTTGCATTCTCCATAAATCCTTTCATCTTTCAAGTCTCGACTACACTTCGGGTGAGACCTACTTCCCTTGTAGAATGTTGAATATGCCAGAGCACCTAGACTACAATGGCCCCTTTTTGTTGGAAACTACCGAGAACCTTGGTCTCGATATTGCACCAACAAATGGTTCTATTATTGAGACAGATCTTTAAAAGTATCTTTTAGAGGATGCCTCATCGGATCTATAATTTTGAGTTTGAAAAATGGTGGGAAAGGAAGTGTGAGGTGTTCGTAGGACAAGAGGTTGAGTTGCGTCACAAGATTTATAGGGTTGTAAAAGATATTTTTTTCTATTCAGAGCCTGCTAGTGACCTGTAACACCCCTGTTTCCCCCAGCTTGTAATTAATCATAAAATAGGATTACCATGCTAAGGCATGTAGACAATGTAAATGTATTATTGTTTGAGTTGCCAATAACTGGTTGTGGGGGTGAAGCATTGAAATTACTGGCCATGATATCACTAGAGGAAAGAATGTGAAAACTATAAGAGAGGGTTCATTATATAAAATAACCCTAAATTTCCCTTGATGCAGATAATAAATCTCCTTCGAATCCCAAGGAGAGAAACTAGTAAATGAAGAAAGGACTAGTAGTTGAATTATCAACCACTCCCATGAATGGGAGCATGGTCTAACTGTAAAATGTCATCCCAAAGTACCACAGGGGATGACAGACCAAGATGACCCGAGTTTCCTTCTGACAGAAGGAACGAGATGGGTTGAGAACCATCCTAGGGAAAAGAGATAATAAAAATTAGTAAGGAGAATGCGCAGATCTCTCCAATGAATAATGAAGATAATTTCACAAGCTTGATGCTAAGTGAGCATATGATAAACCTCGTTGAGGCCATAACAGAGAAGAAAATATCAGACAGTTTGCAGAGAGAAAAACCTGAGCAGAAGTTGAAACAGAGAAAGAATCCTTGAGAACTACGAGAATTCCCTAGTGATATCATGGGTTGTCATGGGGGTGGACAGAGTGCTAAGAATGAATTCCTTTGAGCGTATGGTCGGGTGGAAGGATGAACACCCATAGTCAGTTAGTTGGTTACCACATGTAATAGATAAGTAATCACATATCTTGTGTATTTAAGTCGTACTGTGAATTAAAGTTGGATATCCTATGAATGTTGTAGGGATGGATATGTTTTCTTAATGATTTATACTGTACCCATTTTGTGTCTTCTTGATTGTGTAATTAGACAGGTAGAAAATTGTATGAATTGGACATGTTTTTATACTCATAAATTCTTGCGTCCTGTGGTGGATTAAGCCAGAGCCACGAATTGCGAGTTCGTCGACCGTGGGCATAGTTTCATGTATGCATGTCGACCCTCCTAGTAGTTATGATTCCCTTGGAGGATGGAGTTTGTTAAGGTCAGGAGAGGTAGTGCAGATATGCACAGGCTCTCTGCGAGGCAAGTAGAGACCGAGAACCACTTAAGTTCTAGACTTGATGAAGGAGCACAAGAGTTGTGCAGAAGACCCTTCTAAGTGTTAAGTTTAGGAGAAAGAGCACAAAGCTCTTAAGCCTTTCAGAGCTACCAAAGCTCAGGAAGGAATGTGATATTGAAGTATTGAAAGGTAAATTTCCTTCATATGGAAGACGAGTGAACGAGATCTGTTTGGGAAGAACCAAGGTCTGTTGTAACCATTGGATACGGGAAAGAACATGGGAGTTAACCCTTTGAGTCCTTCACACTTCACAAGTTTGGAGAATTGAGCGAGTTCATCATAAGGGAGGTAAAACCCTTGAATTCTCAAAGTCCCAAAGTTAAATATGGGCCTTAGATATGAGGATGCGTGAGAACCATCTTGACTGTCAGATCTGAGGTATTCAACCCAACGTTGACTGCTAAGGGGGAATAGAGGCATAGTAATTCCAAAACTTTTGAAGAACTAAGTAGTAAAGTAATGTGGACCATGGATATATATATCCTTTGGGATCTCTCTCAATCATTTGATTGAGGGACGGTGGGTATCATATCGAGAGCACGTGGGAATGCATGTATTGGTGATGGTGTTGCCAAGTGAGGTGCAATAGTGGGATCTTGAGAGGAGGTTGTGAACCGTCGATCTGGGGTATACATGGATAGATCAGGACCATTAGATATAGGTCATGGTCAACCCGATGCTGACCAACTCTGGGAGATTTCAGTCGAGGAGGGAGTCAACCTCCCGAAGTCCCAAATTGATAAAGTTCATCCTGACCGTTGATAGTGGGGGATGCGTGTCCAGAGATATGACACTCTGGAAGGATTTCACTCCAGAGGTTTGCGTTGGTGAGTACCTTGAAACTCTCGAAGTGTTGAAATAGATCATGTCTGTTGGCTGGCAGGAGATACGTGTCAATAGATCGGAGTCTCCGGGTGAATGCACTTTTGGAGAAACGAGTGCTTACAAACTTGAAACTCTCGAACGTCTAAATATCGAAGTGGATCACAGTCATCTACCATGAAGAGATGTGTGGCACTTGATCTAGAAATCTGGGTATGGAATACTCTAGAGGAAAGTAGAGGGTGAAAGCACGGAAGTCCCGAAGTAGAATCTCGACCGTTGATTGAGAAGGGAGCTGAGGGTCGTTGATCTTGTCTCGGTTGAAAAGTGTCAAAGTCCTGAAGAGGACCAGGACCGTTGATTTGGAGAGGACGTGTGGAAAATGATCTACCACTCTAGGATAAATCACACCGAAAAAAGAGAAGGTAATAAACAAAGAACTCCCGAAGGCTAGAGAAGCATAGTTCATTTGAACCGTCCGCTTGCGAGGGACAGGTGTTAGAAGATCCAACACTCTGGAAGAATTCACTATGGATATTTGTGTTTGTGGAGAGTGTATATATACCATTGATCGGAGTAGACGTGCGGTGTCCGATATACAACTCTTAGTACGGAGCTCTCAGGAAGAAACAAGAGCTTGAGAACTAAAACTCGTGAAGGCCGAAATCGCAGAGGAATTGTAGTCGCACATCTGTAGGGATAAGCATCAATAGATATTCCACTCATGAAGGTATATATTGAGGAGGAAGCAAGATCTCGAGAACTAAAACTCCCGAAGGTCGGAGAGCCGAAACCAATTGTAACCATTGGTTTGGAAGGGAGCTACGTGCCGACATATTGGGGAGGTCTGGGAAGGCACGTGAAAGAAAGAAAAGGAGGATAGATAGCAGTCATTGATTTAGAAAGGTTAGATCCGATCCGTATATTAAAAAAGGATGGATCTCAACCATCAGTTCAGAAGCACTATCAAGGTCAATGATATCAATGGTCTTGTTGCATTGCGGGAACTAAAGGCATGCAAACTTTAAAAATTTGAGGGCGGGCCACAATCCAGACCACGGTTTTGAAGAAAGGACACATGGAGGCTCAAGGTGAATTATGGGGTGAAAAGTGGTTTGGTTTCAAACCAACCTTGTCCATGCCTGCAATCATGTGGTTGCGTAAGGCCATCACCCAAGGTCATATCAAGGAATGGGCTTATCAGAAAAGGAGATAGCGCCTAGACTCTAAGATTTCGTAGGAACAAAAGGGAAGGTCACGGGTACCATTAGACCTACAGCTAGAAGTTGAAAGGGTTTGTGGTTAATTACAGAGAAAGAGCATCAGGGTCTCAGAGAGTCATTTGGCTCCAAAATCAGAGATCCTTGACTGGGAGGTCGGACTGGTTCCCCAAATTTCCAAGTTAGAAACCATGGATGGAGAATTTTTCCTTTAATAAAAGAAAAATTGTTTATTCCCCATCATGGGTGCGTTACAAATTGGTATCAGAGCATGGTTACAACACTTGTCCTACTTGGGCTCATGTATGAGTCATGTAAGGAGATATTTTTATCTGCATTTACTCCTTGAGGAGAAGGATTGTAGAATGACCCTGTGATTTTGGTAATTCTTATTGAATTTCAGTAGAAGAATTTCTTTATCCCTTTGTCAAAGTGATAACTACTCTTACCAGAGCAGGGATATGCTAATTAAAATTTATAATAAGACTTGAATGTGGATAGATGAAATTGTAAGGGTTCTATCAAGAGCAGTTGAAGACCGAAGGATGTATGACCTTGTGTTCATAACACTACTTCTAAGTATGGGCAGTTGGAACTTCAGGCACTAATGATGGAATTAAATTATCAAGTGAATGCATGAGGTAAGAAGGTGCAAGAGATGCACCTACTTATACAAGAATGTGTATACATGATCATAAGGATGATTGGAAGATCCTTAGGAAAAGGATATAGAAGCCAGATATGTCCATGTGTGTGAATGACATGGAAAAAGTGCAAGCAATAAGCTAGCATGATGAATAGTTATCTGTGTTTAATTATTCTTGAGTGCATGGGTTTAATGCATTGTGGAGCTTCCTAATATGAAGCTTGATATTAATACTAGTTAGGTATGAATGATATTAAACGTGCAAGTAATGCACATGTATGATATAAGAGTATAGTTATAGATATAATATGGTTTCCCTGATGAGTGAAATATAAAGCAATAATTGCTCTTGTCCATAATAAATGAATACTATGGATGCATGGATGACTCCATTCCGAAGAGTCATGAAAGTTTTGTTCCAAATAATAGCTTGAGGGGGGATGTATTCCCTTTTGCTCAGGAAATACTAATATAATTAGATAAAAAGGGTAAATGAGAAAAGATGCTATGTTGTCATAATAAGAGGCAAATGATTATTCCTTCAAGAATCACATGAGAAGGATTGTGAACAATCCTGAGTTGACTGATCTTAAAAGTAGATATGTAGGTGGGCTATGAAACATACCTATGAT
>SNQJ01S0046291.1:0-27794 GCA_010110895.2 Picea sitchensis
TGTCCCTCGTTGAATGGGAACGGAGATTTGAGGTAAGTACAAAGAACGGTGTTAAATTGAATTCCGTTGGGGTTATGGTCACGATGTATGGTCATGGGGTGCTTACTTCATGCATAAAGTTATTTTCCGTTGGGTGTGCAAAAAAACCAAAAGTGCTTAATTTAACGAATTCGGCAATTTGACAATTTCGGCAATTTGACAAATTCGGCAATTTGACAAATTCGGCAATAGTTCTGTCAAATAGAATGGATATGCCAAAAGGTGCCTAATTCGCCAGATTCGGCAGTAGTTCTGCCAAATCGAACCAAATTGCAAATGTTAGTGACAGTTAGCTAATTTAGCCCTGTCAAAGAATGATGAAGACCATATGCAAGAAAGATTCCGGTACAGAAAATGGCGGAATCGAAGATCTGCTTCGACGTAGCAGGTGGTGCCTGCATTACACCTCCTACCTAAATAGTGCAACAAAGCTAATGTGTTCTACTAGGCTATGAGTCAATGATGAAATGGCTAGATTTACCTATTGCAATCTCTTTGCAAGAAGAGGATGTTGGGTACAGGGTCAAGCCTTTTCTTAGGGGATGAGGAGCTAACACGGTGTCACGCTTGACATGCTCTCAGTCCTGCACATACCCTAAACCCACCCCTTGGAAGTCTCCATTGTCAAAGTAGTTGAAATGCTTACCCAAACTAAACTTATCCCATAATTTTCTCAGAAAATATAAGGGCATCTCCCTGTTACTACAGGGAGGTTTATAAAAAACCATAGACCACCTATCTATCCAATTTTGACTAATTTGTGGATGGATTCACCAGTCAATGTATATGCATTTCTTGTTCAATGGTAGTTCTTGTCCAGTTACAGGATCCCTAAAAATAGACAATAATTGTGGTTTTGAAATGCCTATGGGTGAATTCAAGAATTTTGTGGCCGAAAAAGTGGAAAGGTCATGAACAATAATGCAAACTCGAATGAACGTGTGTGTGTTCCAAGAAATGTGCACACGTTCCTACAACTATAGGTTTGGTTGTAGCCGAATCTCCACAGGGATTTCCATGTATATTAAGAAGTAAGATCACTTTCGCGCTCTTGATAATGCATGTGCGCTATTAAGAATGTATGTTTTCTCTTTCTGGTGTTTTTCTATAAACAACCTTAGAGCAATTTTGTGCATATTGTGCACAAAATCACACTCACGTTTCTCATTGGGAAAATAGAGTGAAGAGAGGATGAAGAAAGGGAGGATCTCTCCACCGCCACTGCCACCATGTGTCAAGGTATGTTATATTTTTCTTAACTTTCATCCAATTTAGTCATTCTAAGTTAATATTTTTCTCCCCATAGTATAAATTGATTTTTTTTTTGTAATTTAGTATTTTAAATAAAAAATGAAACTAATTTACATGCCATGGATGTTAAATTGTAGCATATACAATACAATGGAACCCTAAGACAATTTAAACCCCTCACAAAAAAACCAAGAAGATCAAAACCCAAACCCACCACCACCACACAATGTAAATCGTAAAATTGATGAGGGGTTGGTGATATTAAGAAACCTTGAGGAGTTTCATTTTTTATTTAAAATACTAAAATTGCAATTTAGTATTTTAAATAAAAAATGAAACTAATTTACATTCCATGGATGTTAAATTATAGCATATACAATACAATGGAACCCTAATACAATTTAAACCCTTCACAAGAAAACCAAGAAGATGAAAAACCAAACCCACCACCACCACCACACAATGTAAATAGTAAAATTGATGAGGGGTTGGTGATATTAAGAAACCTTGAGGAACAATTAAGGGAGACTAGAGAACCTAGCAGAGTCTCCTTGGCCACTTCTTTGGACATCATTGTCCAATCCATTGCAAGTTCCCTAGGGAAATCAACATCTATTTATGACTATAGGGAAATGATGTATGAGTATTATAAAACCAAATCAAATAACTGGGCATTTCAAAAAAATAAATATTGTCTATTTTTAGGTATCCTAGAAATGGACAAGAACTGCCATTGACTAGGAAATGAATATCCATTGAATAGTACATCAATCCCTAGATTAGTAAAAAAATGGATGGATAGGTGGTACATGGCTTTTGATAAACCTCATTGCAACAACAAGGAGACGCCCTTATATTTTCTAAGGAAATTATGGAATGAGTTTATTATGGGTAAGCATGTCAACTACTTTGACATTCGTGACTTCCATGGGGTGGGTCGAGGGTATGAATAGGACCAAGATCTAGCCATGCGCAACCCCTATTTAGGTCCTCGTCCCCCTAGGAGAAGTCCTGAACCCCCTACACAACATCCTCTTGTTGCAGAGAACTTGCAATAGGTACAAGTAGCCATCTCATCATTGACTCATATCCTAGTACAACATAGTAGCTTTGTTGCACTACATCGACCAAAGGTGCATGCCAGTGACATTGATAAAGAGTTTGGAGTGTAAGCATGCACAAGAGACTACAATGAAGAGAGGGAACATGGACATAGAAACCATCCATGTGAACCTCACATATGCTCCAACTATGGGAAAGCGTGCTATGGGCCTATAGATCCCACTAGAGATCATAAATTCATGGAGGAGGTTAATATCTTAACCCTCTTTTTGTTCTTCATCGTTATATATTTATTTTTTATTTTTTGTATTTATATAGATATTTTATTGTATGTTGTTTTGCAGTTTTCGCGTCCCAGCAGTAGACCCTCTACGCCTATGGATGCATCAATTCCTAGCCCCACCATTTATGCAATAGTAGAGGTGGCATGTTAATTGGGTTCACCTTACACTTAGGTATCCATCACATGTGATAGATTCAACATAGTCATTTTGTTATTTTATTTCATCCTCAAATTTTTTATATGTTCTCATGTTTCAACAAGATTTGGCACCAGTTGATGCCAGGGAATGTAAATCTGGGATGGAAAATTCATCAACATTACAAGTATCATGTGTGAAGTTAAATATAATATAATTATCAAATTTTTTGTGTTTATGTTTTTAAATTTTACTACTTGGTACAAATATTTCAATTTTATTCATATGTATGCAAGTCATTGATATATTTTCTATTTATAGTAGTATTTCACCCCCTGGGCACTTGGGTGTTGCTTCTAGGTTACCTTTCTCTAGGCCTAGTGTGATGAAATCACTTGTACATCCTAGGAGGGTCCATCACAACCCACCTCTCTACCACCCATTCCCACCACCACTTTTGTCCCCGTCGACGAAGACTGCTACATTAAAGGTTGTCTCAGAGCAGGTTGTACAACCTAGTTCTCCATCTTCCAATGAATCTCCATCGATGCTTGAGATATTTACGGTGAGATAATGCATTGATAATAATTTTATATGTTTCATGAATTTCTTTAATGCATATTTTCTTAATTTTATTGACTTGATCCTTGTAACCAATGTAGGGTGGAATTGTGGAGTGATTAGGGTCATGAAGGAGGGTAACACCCTCACAATTGATAGTTTCATATGTGGTGATTTGTCTTAGGTTAAATTACAGAGTATTATTTTTTATGTCTATTAATTCATTAATGAAAAAACTTATAACATTGTTTGTTATATGTGCAGTCTCCAGAGCATCAAAACACACCCAGGAATAAAACCCCTCGAGGTGCATCCTTGAGCAAGACAATAAAGATAAATTTTCAGGATGCTCCTAGGTTCGTGAGGGTGGAAATGGTCAATGATTTACCAACTATTGCCATATCATATCCAGGCTATGATATAGATTTTTTTTTTATGTTAGGGCACTTGTATACTGGGAATGAGTTTCCATTTTGTAAAAAATGAACAATTTAGATGATGTTGAGTATATATATATATATATATATATATACATTTCGTGGCACACTTTTAATGAATCTCATTGTTTCTACATTTGATGTTTATGAATATATGAATTTCAAAGTGTATGAATTTTATGTGTATTAACCCCTTGATTTGTTTCTAAAGCGATTATAAATACTTTCATTACACATTAAGGAATAACTTATGGGCACACACATTTGATTTCAATTTTATTTTCTAGGGAACACACAATAGTCGGCTCTTTCTATGCATGGAATATATAAAAACATTTGATTTATGTGTAACCCTTCATAAATGCTAAAAAGTATAGTGAAGGACTAATTAATGAAAATGTTTGTTTAGATTGTGTAGTGGGTATATGTAAATTTTTTTCAAACCATCAATTATTAATATTATTTATTCAGTAATGCTATGCTACCAAAATTCTATCTAGAAAGTAATTCCTTACATGTCTTCCTTCCTCCAACCTAATATAAAATTAACACATGTGAATGGGTAAATTATGTGTCTCTAATAAATAGATTGATGTATATCAACTACTTTTATGTGGTTGTTGTTTGTTTTTATTCATATGAGATATGATTGATATATTATCACAATGATGAGTGTTCCATATATAGGGAACATAAGGTGACCATCCATTAAAGGATGTGTCCCTTGAATAATCAATAACTATTTATTATTATCATTTACTTATTATATAATATATTTAATAATAAATAATAATTATATTATTAATTATTATCTTTAGAGAATGTCTTCCCAATGTATAATAAATAATAATTATTATTAATTATTATCTTAGAGAATGTCTCCAATGTTAACCAAACATCAACATTCTCTCTCAATGAGGGAGACATTGTGCAACGTGCCACTATTGTCTCTTTGAAGCATACAAACTTCACCCTAGGACTCATGACACTTGTTTGTTAGTCTTGGGAGACATCTCTCTCTCACCTCAACCAAGGAGAAACTCCTTATGAAACTCTCCCTCTAAGCCAATTAACTCCCCTAAGATTAGGCTCACTTTGGTTCCACATGTAATATCATATAACATCTTTTGTTTCCTTCGGGCCCTTGTCAAGTCACCAAGGACTAGGACAAAGAACACACCAAAATATTTCACCATAAGTACACACATGTGAATGAATGTCAACCTGATTCTAACTGACACGTGGAAATCACTTCAAGCACCTCAAGTCCATATTATTCTTGTCATGATCAAGGAAGGACTTCGCCTAGGCCCATTTACCACAAGTGCACCTTTTATGATAAATTTATTCTGCCTCCCTTTGGTCTGTATCCCAATATAGGAGAAGTTACACCCGATGCTAAACATCAACACTCCCTCTTAGCTAGGAGGTATCTTTCCATAGTAGTACACACCATTGTCTAGAGACCTCAGAAGTTCTCCTCATGGCAGCCAAAACCACCATAGTAGAATTTTTTTTTGTCACACATGGCACTCCCTTGTTGACTTCTAGAGGCTACTCCCTCTAGGAACACTTAGGGTCAACTCCCCATAGTGTGAGACATCAAGGGTAAACTCCCTTGACATGTCCTCATGTTCTATCCACATGGGACGATGGGACATAATCCCAAATGTACTTATTCCTTATTGAATAAGCGTTCCACTTATCCCTTCTCAAATAAGTGTCCTCACAAATCAACTTAACTCAATTCACAGAGGAGTACAGTATGGAGAAAGTTTTTCACACATGGCACTCCATCTGGACTTCTAGAGGCTAGACCCTCTAGAAACACTAGGGTCAAATCCCATAGTGTATGACATCAAGCGTCAACTCCCTTGACATGTCCTCATGTGCTCTCCACACGGGATATTGGGTTATAAGACCAACCGCACTTATCCCTTCTCAGATAAGTGTCATCACATATCAACTCAATTCAGTCACAGAGTAGTACAATATGGAGAATGTCTCGGGAAGCTGCAAACATAAACACTCCCTCTCAGCGAGGGAGACATTCTCTTCCACACCAAGTCTGTCATGGAAGTACTTGAACTTTGTCTTGGTTTGGTAATAACATCAACAACCTTCTCATATGTAAGAAGGTATTGCACCAATACTTCCTTCCTCTGCACCATGTCTCAGATGTAATGGTACTTGATCTCAAAGTGGTTCAATTTGTCATGAAACACTAGATTATCAAATATCTTCACACAACTTTGGTTACCATAATGAATAATGGTGTAATCCAGCACATGTTCGAATAAATATGCAAGGAGCTTGTGAATCCACACTGCTTCACGGACTTTCATACTCAATGCAATGTACTCTTCTTCTGTTGTGCTCAAAGCCATGGAATTTGTTTCCCGCTACACCAGGAAACCATGGAAGATCCCAAAGTGAAGTAACACCTGAAGGTGCTCTTTCTGTCCACTGCACTCCCTGCCCAATCAGAGTCAATATATTTCTGCCATATCATATCAATACTAGAAGTATATCTCAGACCATGTTGAATTGTGCCTCACAAGTATTTCAACACATGCTTCACAACAATCTAGTGTGTCTATCTCGGTTGGCTCATAAATTGGCTAAGTGCACTCACTGCATAGAAAATATTTGTTCTGTTTTTAACCAGATACATCAATGATCCAATCAATTGTATATACGGGGTCGGATCAATCTCGTCGGAATCAAAATAAGACACACATGTTTCTTCAGATTCGTCATCATTGGTGTAGCCATGGGTTTACAGTTTGGCATCCCAAACTTTTTTAATATCTCAACTTTGTACTTCCCATGACTTAGGAAGATCTCATCAGTTCTTTTCCACACCTCTAGTCCCAATAAGTAGTGCATTGTACTAAGGTCCTTCATCTCAAACTTAGAGGCCAACACATACTTGCATTCAATAATAAGTCTTTATGTACCGGTGCAGAATAAATCATCAACGTAGAGGACCAGAATCAGGGCCTCACCGTTAACAGTTTTGTAGTACAGGTTGGGATCAACAACACTTTTTCTAAATCCCAAACTCATCAGGTGTCCATCAATCCTCCCATACCAATCTCGAGGTGCCTTCTTGAGTCCATACATGGACTTCTTCAACCTACACACATGAGACTCCTTCTCATGTATGATGAAACCATATGGATGCTCAATGTATATTTCTTCCTCAATCTCTCCATTGAGAAAAGTTGTCTTCACATCCACCTGATGTAGTTTCCAACCCATGGATGTTGCGAGGGAAATAATCGTCCAAATAGAAGTGTATCGAGCAATAGGAGAAAATGTCTCCTCATAATCTACTCCCTCCACTTGAGAGAATCCTCTAGCAACAAATATTGCTTTGTGCTTCTCGATGCTTCTGTCAGCTGTATGTTTGATCTTATATATCCATTTTGAAGTCACTACAGACTTCCTTCCAGGTCTCAAAACAATATCTCACACATCATTCTTCATGATGGACTGATAATCCTCCATCATGGAATCTCTCCATACTAGTTGAATACATGCCTCCTCATAACATGAAGGCTTAGAATCAATGATGTGGCTCATAGCTACGACATAGCATGAATATCTCTGAGGTCTCTTACTCTCTCGAAAGGTACCACAACGAGTTGAATTCCCTTCTGCCTCCTACAAAGTCTGATGAATCCATGTAGGTCTCTTCCATGAATGTATACTAGACACCCAAATATCCTAAAGTTTCCAAATTCAAGATTCACTCATGAACTGTGTCCATACCTGACATCCTATGGTTCCCTCGTGGAACACATATCTAAGGAATATTTAGGTTCCCTCATGGAACAAATGTCTTCTCTATGACACATCAAGGTTCCCTCATGGAACTAATGTCCCCGAAGACATATAATGGTTTCCTCGTGAAAATAATGTATTGGCTCATTCATTTGACCATATAAGGCACGTTAGGATGAAGTCTACACCATATTTCTCGTCTGTGTGTTGAATCCTATCTGCTTTATTTGCACCATCACTCGATAAAGGATGGCATAAATCGTTTATGTCAGGGGGTGCGATTTTTCCCCTATAAAAAATGCATGAACACTATTCTTGATCTCAATCTAGCTAAATCTTGCCTGCTTATTTACCCTCCTCTCTTTCATCATCATTTTCATCCTTTTCAGATCATCCCACCTGTCAGCCATGGCATACAAATGTGACATCAATATATATGTTCCTGCATTTCATGGTTCCAAATTGAAAAGGCATTCTACAACACGATTTCCCGTCTTCGTGTTTCCATGAACTCTGGAGGCTCCAAGAAAACCTCCCCAAACACTAGCATTTGGTTCAATTGGCATATTGTTAACAAGATCCTCTGCCTTGTATAAATACCTGAAATGACCAAGAAGTTATACCATGCATGCATAGTTCTCTATTCTTGGGGTTAATGACCATTATGTGGACATAGATAAAAAATAGCGCTGACCTTCATCCACAAGGCCTGCATGACTGCACATAGATAGAACACAAACCAAGGTGATATTTTATGGCTTAATGCCTAAAAATTCCATCTGTTGAAAGAGTTCAAGAACTTTATTGTTGTTCCCATGCTGACCATGTCCTCCAATTATAGAATTCCATGCAAAACTAGTCCCATAGAGGCATTTTGTCAAAAAGGTGTCGTGCATCTTCTACTCTTCCATTCTTAGCATATCCTACAATCATAGTAGTCCATGAGACAACATCACGCTCAAGCATTTAATCAAACAGAGTGCATGCATATTCTATCTGCCCATTACGGATATATCCTGCGATCGTTGTAGCCCAGGAAACTACATTCCGTTCTGGCATTATGTCAAAAAGATGCCTTGCCTCTTCTATTCTACTGCACTGTGCATATTTTGTAATCATCAAGGTCCATGCGGCCGCATTTATTTTAGGCATTTTGTCAGAAAAATTGTGTGCATCTTCCAGTCTTCCCTTCTGAGCATACGCCAAAATCATTGAATTCCACAGGATCAAATTCCACTTACGCATTTTCCTAAACACTTCCCATGCTTCATCTACTCTGTCATCATTGATATAACCTGATACTGAAATCCAACTATAAAAAAAAATTATAGTCATTTCATGCGATGAAACGAAAATGGGCAGTACATTGAAGCTGATTCCGAGTCATACCCTCCCTTGGGAAGACAAGGGTTGGCGATTTCATTTACAAGACACGAACACGTAAGTTTGATCCTGATTTGAATGGCTCATTTTGCTAAAAAAAATTCTTTCTTTTTAATTGGGCCCTCCTATTAGGGAGTGAGGCCCAGTCCTTCTCTCATACCATGTTGGTTTTTATTCATATGAGATATGATCGATATATTATTACAATGATGAGTGTTCCATATATAGGGAACATAAGGTGACCATCCATTAAAGGATGTGCCCTTTGAATAATCAATAACTATTTATTATTATCATTTACTTATTGTATAATATATTTAATAATCAATAATAATTATATTATTAATTATTATCTTTAGAGAATGTTGTCCAAACATCAACAGTTGTGCTAGTATAGTACATATTATAGATAATCAATGATGCAATATTCAAAATGTAAAACTTGAAAAAGATACTAATGAATTTCCAAATTTGGTATCTATGATACAATTTCATTACCTACACAATGTGTATATTGACTTGTTGACGATTGCAACTATTCTGGGTTGTCTCTCTCACTCTATCTTGATTCTCAAGTAATCCATTGTTGTAGGACCGGAGATAGGTGAATATCCTATCGGATCCTAGACCCCTATTACCAAGACAAAAAGATGCTAACATTTGACACTAACATTCCTTTAAATATAGTTAAACTAGTCAAAGGGAAAAGAGGAAGAAAGTATGATGTACATTGTTTTTGAGGCTTGTCGTCGCTTAGTCTAGGTTGAACTTGATATTCAAGCTCCTTAATGAGATCTGTAATCCAATAGACAACAAAGAAAATGCATACTTCTTATTCTACCAAGATTAGTTTAAACTAAATTTATCAACAAAATAAAAGTTTATGCAACCATACACAAACTTGAACGAAACAGACCAAGAATATATTAATGAGAACATTACAAGGTACTTACAATATGTAGATGTAGTTGCAGCAACCTCTCCAAGTCCTCTTTGTCCAACCCCTTTCTTGAAATATCCACGATCGGAATGAAAATACTTTTTGTTGATATTCTCCCCCTTTTTACCATGATAATGCCTCCTTTTATAGGCTTTGAGAGGCTCAACCACCTTATTTATATTTGGAATAAGTTGAGGATATGACTCCATCAATTTTTGAATTTCCCTTGGATGCAGCCTAAATCTTGGATTCTAGCCAAACCAACTCATATCATATCTAGATGTCCTTAGAGATAAGGGGGATTTCTTCCCATGATTCTCTCAACCAATCGACACTCCCTTAAAACTGGACACTGAGTGATGCAGTGCTCCCTTCTAGGTGGACAAGGAGTGCTAGAGCTCCCTACATGTGAACAGGGAGCACTGATATTCCAAAAGTTCGTTAAGATGACCTATACTCAAGGAAAAACAAAATCTTAGCTTGTCAAAACAATGTGTTTTCCCCTTATAACATGTCTTAGAGGATGTATCAAGTGTTTCCATGTTGTCATTCACAATGGGACATATGCAGAATGAGAATGCAATATTTACAAAACTTGTGACAAATGTGTGACACTTGCGAAAAAAGTGTGACACTTGAGAAAATGATAATGTGACATTATCGAAGTGAGGAATTTTGACGTGTAACATATTGCCTCCAAAGTGTGAAGTCAGAAAATGAAAGCTGATGACTGGAGTGCTTTGTATATTTTTGAAGCAAGGGTATGGAGTTAGAGAACCTGGTAGAAGCTAAAGAAAACCATCAAACAAATGTTATCATGTGTTTCAAACCCAAGGCAAGCATACCTATGCTTGAGTAACAAAGAACTTAAGGTATGGCCACCAATAAATACACTATGGATCCATGATGATATTGATTAAGGGTATAACCACCAAGGATACAATGTGGATCTATACCTCCATGACATGAACTGATCGTAGCCACAAAAAATACATAGTGGATCTATGAGATGATAAAACATAGCCACAAACCAATACAATGTGGATCTATGTGACAATCTATCAACATTCTCAAAATATCTCCTTTGTGGCCTGGGGAAAGTAGATAACAGAGTGAATGCTCAACTCAGGTTCTTCATCCCAATACTGATGTGGTATGAATATAACCATGTGAATACATGTGTTGATGTTGAACATGGTAGAAACCACTTGATTACCGTTCCTTGAGGTAAACCATTAACAAGTGCGAGGGAAATCACCAATGATGTCAATGACTCCCAAGGTGCCCTAGTACAATCCAATGAATGTGAATAAATGAGATGGAGTCAAATATTCATGGAATCATCCGATCAGAGGTCAATGATGTAAAACTATTGTTGGAGGTGAGGAGGCATGTCATTGAGGCATGCAGGTCCCAAGGTACTAATTGGTTTATAAGTCTAATTCTCGGATGATGTGTTGAAGTCAACAGGAAAATACTTGTCGAAGGAGGGAATTGATGTATCCCCCATCATCGACATGAAACTTTCATAGAGATGTAAGATGGTGAATCGAATGAATATGGACTAACATGGGTATTCAAAATGGAAATTTGTGATGGTTGACTCTCGAGGCAGATACTTCCCTTGAACACTAAGGCACAACATGACTTGACAACATAACAGTAACGTGGACCAAAACATAATGCAGCGGATGCTGTGAAATTCATCAGGTGACCCAAAGGAGTGAAGAGAATCATAGGATTGGTTCAGTGTAGAGGTTTATTGGATTATCCAAGTGTTCAAAATGCAGGTGGAAACAAGTGTTGTGTTCAAAGGCGACTTTAAGAGTGACTTGTGATGATTCTAAAAGATAACTTGACTTAATTCCTTCAATTTTCCCCCCCATCTAGATAGACGAGTACCTCTTTCTATTTTGACGAGATCGAGGAGGATAACACATGCTCGATAGAACTCACCCTCTTCCTTTGTTTACAAATTGGAAGAAGCAAGGGTTTAGTCCCATATGGGATCTTCAATGTGAAATTTTATAGATTCCAGAGAAGGAAAACTCAGTGGTTTTTCATGTTTAGAGAGTCTGAAAAGAACTTAAATACAACTCCACGGTTTTCCTTTTTTGTAATTTTAGTCTCTGAAGTCTGAAAAAGAGATAAACTGTTACTCGAGAGATGCCATTTCCAAACCTTTTAAAATGACTGTGAAAGGAAGCAAGATCACTCGACAATATTTTCATGTTTAGAGAGTCTGAAAAGAGATTAAAGGAGACTCCAGTGGGTTCCGCTTTCGTGTAACCTTTACGAGTCCAAAAAAGTGATAAAAGTCTACTTGGTTACATTCTCATGTTTTTTCGAGCGCGATAAAGAACAAATATTATGCTCGTAAATGCCACAAGGTTGTCGAAAAGATACTACTTAAAAACATGCAAATATAGATAGTTCTAGGTCCAAATCATTAGTGACTCCTCAAAAATATTTAAAAACCCCCAAAAATCTTTATATTAGTGAGAAATAGAAACAATCAACCCTATCAAATAGTAAAATAGGTTAATAATTTCATTTACCAATTGATTTTTACCCAATTCTTCTAGCTTTGGAGTTTTCCACCTTTGGAGAGTGTTTTTTGAGTTGTGAGTACAGTAGTTGCAATCAACCATTTTCGATTTCGTCTAGACTAGGTTGGTCACCTTTCCTTTCCAATCACTTTTTATACTTTAAATTTTGTGTTTTAGTGCATATTTAGGGTGTTCTAGTCTTCTTATGAAGCCCTAGGTATCGAATTGGATCAATGCTCCCCCAAATGGATGAGGGGAGCGTCGATCGAGATATCAGTTTGTTGGTGCACATTCCTAGGGAGTGCTAGAGCTCTGTGGGAAGACTTAAGGCAGCACTGGCCTAGAACCAATATTTGTTTTTGCATTTTAGGATAGAAAGTCACAACGTTTTTCCATAAAAAGTTGACTAAAGATGTTTAATTGGTTGTATTTTCATATTAAATAGATCATATAGCCATGATTGAATGGAAGGAATGAGAACAAGAGTTTGAAGACAGTTATACTTTACAAATCCCTCAAGCAAGGGAGGATTTGCAAAATTATGGTCTACTCAAGTACTTTAAACTCTAGAAAATGAGGAAAGAGGTACAATTACTTGAGTACCTGATCGGTTTGTGGGATGATGTCGAGCAAGAATTTCTCATTGGGCCACACATGCTCGATATTGAGCTGGACGATGTGTAATTTTTTATGGGCCTCTTGAGGAGAGGGGATCCTATCCTTTTTCCCAGACATCGGGAAAGTCCTTAGACCACTGAGGAATATGTAGCTGAGCACTGTATACTAGGATCTCGATTGGTCGATGGGAGAATTGTGATCAAATATTTGAGGGATTTGGAATTGAGATTGATTCTATTCACCATTACCAAATTGTCAGGTAGTACTAGCGCTCATCTAGCTTCAAAATCCTAGATGTCATATTCTTTACAATGAGTAGAGCCGATGTTATTTAACTAGAGTGAAGGGTTCCTTTGGAATGTGAATAAACAGATCTCGGAGTGCATGACATGTAGGAATAAGTAGTTTGGATATGGCTCTTTCCTATTTTTGTTCTTTTTTTAGTGAGTACCCCAAATGTAGCCACGGGTTGTGTTGATAGCATGACCTGCGACCGAGCCATGAATGGAGAGATGTACCATTTTATCCCCGATATTGGGGAATGAGCCCTCAACATTTAGATTTACAGTTGATTTCTTCACTTGGTGGAGGAGACAACTGGTTGTCATCAAGGATTTTCCCCATACTAGAGTAGACTTTCAGGGTAGTGCAGACTTGGTGCTCCCTGAGGGAATTCAGTGGGATGTGTCAAGTAGTAGTGGAGCATGGGGACATGCAGGTATTAGTGGAGCATGAGGGTGCAGTGAGAGGACTTCGGGAGGTTGAGAGGAACCTCTGAGGTTTGACTATGGGTGCCCCACCTCTCAAGAGGTGATACATGCCTCTCCATTTGCAGAGACATATAGTAGGAGTTCCTGAGAGTTTGAACCACTTTCTTTGATGAGTGGCTCATGCAGTATTGTGATTCATGGAGCATAATGTGATATAGGAGGATCACTAGGATCCTCAACATATTTTTTAGTCTCCCATGATGATATCATGGGCATGAGGGCCTAGATATTTTCCCTATTATGCACCTTTTGATGATGTATTTTTAAAACAAACGTTTTCTATCACGAAGCTCTATATATATATCCGAGTTTTGTGGTGCCTATTGATGTTACAATGTATCTTATGCGATTATTTAATGTACATGTGATTCATGTATTTTTACAAAAAAATTATCTATGCACAAGATACCGATCCAATATGTAATTAGCTAATGAATCCAATGTTGTGTTGAGTTCTCTTGGTATACGTTTGTATTGTATAAATTCAAATGATATTTCGAGACGAAAAACTCTTAGGTGGAGATGAAGTAAGATAGGGTTGTGAATGACGTAATCTCGATTAAGATGAGAGGCCATGAGTTGAGAGTATAGGTTAATAATCAGATGAGATATACCTAGAGAGGAGGATTTAGTTAATAGTTTGATGACGACATGATATTTTTCCATGTTATTGGTTATCGATCCTAGGAAAATTCCTCCCAAACTCACCAAATCACCAGAGTGGTAAATGACCCAAGCTACAGAAGAAATGTTTTGGTTGTCTCAACAAGCGCCATATGAAAACCAGGAAAATATGGGAAAGGGAGATGTCATCTACGCATGCAACCAGAAGACAAATTATAAGAATATAAGAAAAAACTCATACACGTAAGAGAAAAGACACACCAAATCAAAAGTATATAGTACAATTGTGTACAAAGCACACATGCTAGATGTTCTATGCATAGTAATTCTTGAGTTAAAGCACATTTTGGGGCTCACCGAGAGATATTCCATCGTAGTCGACTAACTTGTAGGCGCCTCTATGTAATACACATTTTATGACATGAGGTCCATGCCACAGAGGTTCTAACTTCCCTATCCCTAACGTATCATGAGGACTAAGTCTCCTTCTACAAAAGAACGAGGTTGAACTGATTTGTCATATTGACTCTTCATTCATTTTTGATGCATCTCATTAACGAGAGCAACATCGTAGCATGTTTCGTCCAAATTAGTTAAATACAAGAATCATTCCTATTCAGCAGAGGTATGAGACAGGAGTTCTATGGTGAGTTTCAACGAATGGATCTCACACTATATTGGTAACACTGCTTCTACACCATATACCAACTGTAATGGAGTAAATCCAGTTTCAGTTTTCACTCAAGTGTGGTAGGCCCAGAGTGCAGACAAAAGTTGTAAGTGCCAAGAGGTTTTGTTTGTCCCCCCATGCATTGGAGCGTGGTATTTAGGACTTTGTTGATATATTCAACTTTTATGTTTGCTTGAGGATAGTAGGGGGATGACTTTTTATGACGAAAACCCAACTTGACATGCAACTCACTCATCATCTAGTTCTGAAGATGTGTGTCGTGATCAGTGATAATGGCTTGTGGGACACCAAAGCGAGTGATGATGGGATTAAAAAAAAAAGAGTGTTCCAGTATGGCCATCGTTAATAAATGCATGCATATCCTCAACCCATTTAGTGAAATAATCAATGGAAATGATGATATAACCATGCCCCTTGGTTGAGGTAGGGTTACATTGCATAAAATCAATGCCCCATTTGGCGAACAGGGTGACGACTACAATGACATGCAATGGAGCAAGGTGGGTACATGCCTTTTTCTGAAAAATGTGATATGGTGGGAATCGTTTGAAAGCATCGATAGAATATTTGAATATGGAGGGCCAAAACTGACCGACACATAATATTTTATGGGTTGTAGCCATCCCAAAAAGATGACCGCCACAAGATCCAAGGTGATAGTCATTCAAAATGTGTTCAACCTCATCGTGGTTTAAACAACATCCTAGGATATTATCAATACTATGGTGATACAAGGTGTCATTCATGATAAGGTATCATTTAAAATGGTGGCGGATACGATGATGTTCATCATGGGAAATATTGGTATACCCTGAGAAACCATCCATGAAGGAAAATATAACGCTGCCAACGTAATTGTCAATGATATGGTCGATGAAGGGTGTTGGGTAATTGTATTTTGGAGAATCCTTATTTATATCCATATATTAGACATAGCCATGAATGGTTCCTTGTTTTATAGAGACAAGTGTGATGTTAGAAACCCATTCTGTCAAGGGGACGGGATAAATAAAGCCAGACTTTAACAGTTTTTCAACTTCTTCCTTTATGGTCGTGGTTTTCTTAGGATGAACCGAGCGAATTTTTTTTCATACAGGTTTAACAGTTGGGTAAGTTATTATCTCATGCACAATGATCGATGGATCGATCCCTGGCATTTCTTCGTAACTCTAAGCGAAGACATCACAAAATTATTTGAATAAAACATTGTAAGATTTGAATTCCTCGGCCGAACAATTAGCACCAATGTCAACATTTTCCATGATACCTTATTTTATCGAGATTTCGATACAGGTCATAGAAGAGATGTTTCCTGAATTCCCCTCAGAAGTAGTGTCCTGGGTAAGGATGGTAGATTGGGGAGAATCAACAACACCTTCAGGAAAAAAAGACTGTATATCTTTATCAATTTCATCTAGATTAGGGAGAAAAGATGAATGATGATGGTTGTCATCCCAAGGCAACTCGTCGATACTAGGAATTTCCATAATGTATTCGTCTAATGGAAAAAATTGTAGGATGTAGTCAAAATAAAAGGATAGGGAATCCAACCAAGATGGAAACGATTAAGTGTTGGATGCCAACAAATGTTGGCCGTCTAATGAGGGAGAGGTGGATTGGATGGCATTGTATGAAGCCTCAACAATACTAAGTGGGATAGCATCACCTAGTGCATCGAATTCAAAAGGACTAGACACAACCCAAGGATCATATGAGTTGTAATATTGATATGCCATAGTCGAGATCATATTGATCATGGCAATGTGTTGCGAGGTGGGAGGAAGTGGTGTATGGAAAGTAAACATAAGGGAAGATTCTTTTAAAATACCTACACCGACACTTTCATAAGTGATCTTAGTATCTCCGAAGAAAGGAATATTGTTGGTAGTGGGAGTGTGAGCGTCGGAGGTATAGTAATCTAACTGGTCGATAGTGACAATTTTACCTTGATAGGGGAATTGTACACATTGAAACATCGATGAAGTGATGAGAGTCATGGAATAAAACCAAATTATTCCTAACAACAAGTTGTAATCAAGGAGAGAATCGACTCTACATAGACATAGACATTATTTCCTCCCAACTGAACAACTAAGGACTACAAGATTCCATGAGGGAGAAAACCTCACCCGTTGAATGCTCGTAACATTGTAGGGGATTGATTAAGCACAGGTGATTTCAACCCTTTCCAACAAGCTAATGACATGACGCAAGTGGAATATCCCTCATATAGTGTGGTACAATGAATGTTTTGGTTATGAACAACAACATTGATCTAAAATGAAAGCTGGTGAGAAAGTCATGACATGAATTTATCAAGGTTAAACATGATATTATTCAATGACTCGGGATAAATTGCATCGATGGTGGCCAAGAGTGTTCTACATTGATTTGCAAAATGTTGTATAACTTCAAGATCAGATGTAGCACACGGTGCTTGAGACAAATCTTAAACAATATTGTAGTTTTGGGCAGCACGTGAACTAGGATTAAAAGTCGACTTTTGAATAGTGCTCTTGTGAGGGTGTGAAATGGACTCGAAAGTAGGTTTCTCAATATGAAGTGATCCATATGGAGGAGTAACGGTGGAAAGAGATGGATCCGATGTAGTATTGTTAGTGAAATTCTACTTATCACATTAGGCAGTGTGTCATACGTTTTGGTGCGAGTGGTTAAATCAATCTCATTAAACATATAAAAATGGGCACTCGACGAGGCTTCCTCGCTAGGAGGATGATTGTGATTTCCTTAAGTCGAAGGGGAGGGGGCTTGAGAAACCATGGACTACTACTAAGGAAAAAAAAAAAAAAACTTCGTCATGATGAGGAAATCCTCGGTTGTAATGATCATCACCATAAATGAGACACAAAAATTTTGGTTTTTGTTGTGGTTTTTTTTCAGGAGAAGGCGATGATGTTTGTGTTTTTGGATTTTCATTATTATTTTTATTATTTTTTTTGGTTTTATTTTTTGTTTTCTTCTTTCCCCCAGATTGTTGTGAAGAGGCATATTGAACTGCATTCACCTTAGATATTTTGAGTCGAGGGGGAGGTAGGGGAGAGTGAGTTCGAACCGGTGATGAGTGTAAAAATGGAGCGATTACCCGAGCTGACCGACTATGATGAAGATTGGGTTTTGACGCCACCAATAATTCCATCCACATGAGCCGTGGAAGATGGTTTGGATGGATTGGTGGATGTGCAGGGAGTATTTGGTATCAAATCATACAACGTATCGGATTGGGAATAAACCAAATCTAGGTATTGAGTGTGAGTAATGGCTTCTTCCTCAGTGATGACACCACCCATGGTGACGTCATGAGAAATTGGGGGTAAAATATATTTAGTAAACCATTCTACCAATAATTGGTCAAGAATGGTCTCTTTGATCAACCTTCGTCATCGTCTCCACTCATGAATGTGATTAGAAATATGTATGGAGTTCGTTTGACGAAGTGAGGTTAAGAGTTATGTACCCGTCTTGTAATGGATGGGTAATTGAAAATGCTTGAGAAAATCCATAGCTAGGGAGTTGAAATCTTGAAAGGTGCATGTTGGAGTTCAATGTACCATTTGGCTACTAAGCCCGTGAGTGTGCAATGGAAAAGACAAAAATGGATAGAATCATCCATCAGTGAGTTTGATGAACACCATAGATGAAATTTCATAACATGGTTATTCGTTTCTTCTCCAGGTTTACCGTTAAATTTTGGGATGTCAGAAGGTAACTTAGCAGTAATTACTGGCCAAAAACAAAATTGTAGTATGGGATCATTTGTCAACCGAGATAATTCCGGTAGATCCAGCCTAGCTGGGAACGGTAGTTGTTCATTAACACGAGGGTGATATTGGTGTGGCATGTGGACACCATTAGGCACATAAACTGGTTGAGGGGGATAATTGTATCTAGTAGGCCCTCCCATATATGACTTTTGTTGGTCGGTATAGGTAGGATTCAATAGTTGTTGAGGAATGTTCATGAAAGGAGGGAAACCCAGTTGGTTCTGGGGATGATAGGTCATTTGATTAGGTTGTGGGGGATAAACAATTTTCCCTTGAGGGGGGTAAACAATTTTTCCTTGCGGAGGATATACAGTTGATCCTTGGGGAGGATAATATTGTTGTCCTTGAGGACCCCAAGTGGAATTTGGGACACCGGGATAAGGGTTTCCAAAATATAATCCAAAAGGAATGGGATTTGGTACTCCTTGTGGGTTAGGGTATGATGGCCCTCCTTTATAAGATTGATGAAACGTACCTCCTTGGGGTTCTCCCCAGGATTGTGAAGGGTTTCCAACAAAAGGGGGTTTTCTCCCTACCATAGTTTGAGTGACAACTGGGGTTTGACCAGTAAAAGGGGGTTTCCCCCCAGTAGGTATGTGCAAGGGTGGATGTCCTCCAAGAGGGAGAGGCCCACTAGATGATGGTTTCCCCCCAGTCAGTATTTGTCCCGCAGTTGATTGTGTGTGTATGGCAGGGCTCTACATTAAGTGATGCATAGGAGTTCCAATAGGATTCGGTGGAACATAAAGAGTTTTAGTTTTCAAAGGTGTAGTGGTGGGAGTAACGGTCAAAGTACCTTGTGTATGATTAGGTGTTACGACTCCGACATTATTTTGGATTTGTACTGATGTAGCAGCAGGATTGACTACTTGTTCGATGGGATGGTCAATAGTTTAACTGGACGGTCTTGCCTCAGAACCAACAGAGGCAAGAGGGCCAATAGGTGGTCGACTAAATTTTAAATGTTCATAAAGATCACGTCCTGATGGAGTTCTCCATATGGAACAAATATGTGTCTGTTGTGGATTTATCATGCCAACAGATCGGACAAGAGTCATGTACTCATCATAATCGGGTTGTGTGTCTTCCATTTGTGTCTCAGTGTATGGCCTCAATGGAATACGAGGAAATTCTTCTTCTATAATGTTACCGAACGAGTCCAATCAAACAAGGAGTGTCTCGATAGGAACTTCTGACACAGGGGTAGTATGAGAAATGGGATCCTTAACCATAACCAAGGCGCTTTCGGGATTCTCTAAAAAAGGAGTAGTAGCGCTCCTAACATCCGAGCAATTTTCTACCTCTTCATGGTAAATGTCTTCAGGTGAATTAGGGGTAAGGGTTTGTAGCCTTCCAGAGGAAACCATTGCATACTACGTGATCTACAAAGACATTTATATTCTACAGTATCAATCTTTAAAAAATGATTAAGTAAACAAACAACATGCGTTAAAAATCTAGAAGAACCAACAAGAAAACAAAAACTTCTCTCGATGACCTTACTAGTTGGTGATGAAATCCAACATCGCATGACCAAATTGAGAAGGGGCTAGGATATGATCTGGTGGAACAGTTACATTGGAGACATTCTTAATGGACTTATGCCTTGGTTCAAGATTCGACACAATAATCATAGATTTACCCTCTAAGGAGCCCGAGTGAGTTTGACCAATGTCGGTTCCAGGTACAATGAAGACTTCCCTTCACTGTTACCTTGTGTGAGGACCCTAAATATTATGTCTACTAAGGACACCAACTTGTAGTCATCCTCTGGGTGGGTACAGTTGACATTCCAGTCTGAACTTATGGGAAGGTTAACATTTCTGAAATCCTTCAAGAGACTAAGGACAAGTGGACCAGTAGAATTCTAGAGGACCCTGAATGGATTTGGAATTCATGAAGCACCGACACCAAATGAAGATAGTTGGACCTCAAAAAGAACCCCCAAAATGCAATCTTCCTACTATGAACGGTTAAGCCTCAGAGGGATAATCTTCGTTGGTCTCCCGAATGTGACCCTGTGTGTAACCCATGTGTGAGAGGGGGATACCAGCTATGCTTATATGAAAATTGGATTTACTCTCCCTATCGCAATACTCTAAATTTGTTTTGAATGCTTTGGAGAGTTATACTCGCAACCTAATCGAAAGTGCTAATCCTAGTTTAATGTTCGTGAAAGAATCTAAAAAGAAAAAGTTTCTAGATCAATTTTTAATTAGCATTGATTTTAGTGGTTGTTCCTTACACATAGGTGAATGAGAGTGAAACTAATGATGCTACGAATCAAATCCCAAAGAAGTAAAAGAATGATAAGCAAACGTTTCTTTCGATGAACTTATTTTTACAGGAAGGCGAAGAGTTTTATTTCTTTCACTACCAAACACAAGAATGCAAAAATTTCATGCAATTTGTTTTCGACAAGAATCCATTTCAATGTTAAATCATAAAGAAATTTTTTCCAATATCCAAAAACCAATCGTAAAAAGTATCCTTTCATTTCATTATGAATGTGAATTGATTTTTTTTAATGCTTATTATGCTAATAATAAAAAATATTTCACTATTGCATGTTTTAGACAATGGGAAGCAAGAATCACACAAACAAAAGGCACTCTCACAACAATCAATAAGAGGTGGAAAAGAAACTAAAAATTCCAAAAACAACAAAACAAACTTAAGAAAATTTTGGAAATATAGGAAGAATAGAGACCAATTAAAACAATAAAGAGATCCCTGAGTTTCTTGTAACAATATTCAACAGATCAGATGAACGAAAACATATCAAAATAAACCCAAAATCTAAAGGAAAAGGTGATTTCATGACAAGGAAATAGAATAAAATCCAATCAAAGATCAAAATTATTAAAAGAAGCAAGTTGCAAGTCTGACAAAAGACACAAACTGACAAAATTGTCATGAGTTAAAAATAAATACCCAAAAATCACACCCAGTACAAAGGTAGTCAACAATTTTTCAAAATGAAGAAAAATTGATGCTCTGGTTATATCAGCACCAAAGTGGTACATTTCTCCCTAAAGAACTATAGGGGAGAGAAGATAAGGAAATCAATGCTCTGGTTGTAAAAGGAGAAGGCGCAGGTTTCTGAGAGAGAAAGGAATCAACCCATAAAATGGAAAAATCAGGAAGTTTGATCAACAGTCTCTGCGAGACAAATTCAATAATGACAATAGATGTATAGAAGATAAAAATACAACAAGCATGATCTGAGGATGAGAAAAAACTAAGACAAAACCAAGGAAAAAAACCAAAACTAAAATATTTCGTCCCTAGTGGAGTTGTCAATTTCTGTTGTAGGAAAATTACCCTACGGATAGGTGAATATCCTCTTGGATCCTAAACCCCTATTACCAAGACAAAAATATGCTAACGTTGGATACTAACATTCCTTTAAATGTATTTAAACTCGTCAAAAAGAAAAGAGGAAGAAAGTATGATGTACCTTTTTTTGAAGCTTGTCCTCGCTTAGTCCAGGCTTAACTTGATCTTCAAGCTCCTTAATGAGATCTGCAATCCAATATACAAAAAAGACAATGCATACTTCCTATTCTACCAAGATTAGTTTAAACTAAATTTATCAACAAAAGACAAGTATATGCAACCATACACAAACTTGAAGGAAATAGGCCAAGCATTTATTAATGAGAACATTACAAGGTACTTACAATCTATAGATGCAGTTGCAACAGCCTCTCCAAATCCTCCTTGTCCAACTTCTTGCTCGAAAGATCCACGATCATAATGACAATACTTTTTTCTGATATTATCCCCCTTTTTACCATCAGAATGCCTCATTTTATAGGCTTTGAGAGGCTCAACAACCTTAATTATCTTTGGGAAAAGTTGAGGATATGACTCCATCAGTTGTGGAATCTCCTTTAGATATATCCTAAAGCTTGGATTCGAGCCAAACCAACTTGTATCATCTCTATATGTCCTTAGAGATAAGGGGTATTTCTTCCCATGATTATCTCAACCAATCAACGCTCACTCAAAACTGGCAATAGAGCATTGCAACACTCCCTTCTAGGTGGAAAAGGAGTGTTAGCACTCCCTGTATGTGAGCAGGGGAGTGCTAATCTTCCAAAAGTTAGTTAAGATGACCATTACTCAAGGAAAAACATTTTTCTTAGCTTTTCAAAATTATATGTTTTCTCCTTCTAACATGTCTTAGAGGATCTATCAAGTGTTTCCATGTTGTCGTTCACAATGCAACATATGCAGAACGAGAATGCGACATTTATGACACTTGTGACAATGATAATGTGACATTATCAAAGTGAGGAATTTTTACATGTAACAACCATCACTTTTACAAGAAATGAATTGTGTATAATTCATGAGAGGGGCTCTATTTATAGGTTATTTTTAGTGTTTCAGTTGTCTTAGGGTTTTAGTGGTAGTTGTCTTAGGGATTCTCAAGTATGCATACCATGGTATTTCAATGGTATGAATACAATGTTATTGCAATTATATGCATACCATTGCATACCATGATATTGCAATGGTATGCATACCATGGTATCGCAGTGGTGTGCATACCATTGCATAACATTCGTATCCATACCATGGTATGCATACCATTTATAGGTTATTTTTAGGGTTTTAGTGGTAGTTTTCTTAGGTATTCTCAAGTATGCATACCATTGGTATGGATACAATTTATAGGTTCTTTTTAGGGTTTTAGTTGTCTTAGGGTTTTAGTGGTACTTGTCTTAGGGATGCTCAATTATGCATACCATGGTATTGCAATGGTATTCATGCCATTTATAGGTTATTTTTAGGGTTTTAGTTGTCTTAGGGTTTTAGTGGTACTTGTCTTAGGGACTCTCAAGTATGCATACCATTTATAGGTTATTTTTAGGGTTTTAGTTTTATTAGGGTTTTAATGGTAGTTGTTTTAGGGATTCTCAAGTATGCATACCATGGTATTACAATGGTATGAATACCATTTATAGGTTATTTTTAGGGTTTTAGTGGTAGTTGTCATAGGTTTTCTCAAGTATGCATAACATTTATAGGTTATTTTTAGGGTTTTAGTTGTCTTAGAGTTTTAGTGGTAGTTGTCTTAGGGATTCTCAAGTATACCATTACATACCATTTCATACCATGCAATGGTATTCCTTTGCAATGGTATGCAATGGTATGAAATGAAAATACCATTGTCTATGCATACCATTGCATACCATTGAAATACCGTGAAATGGTATGCAAAGGAAATACCATTGCCTATGCATACCATTGTTATGCATAGGCAATGGTATTTCCTTTTCATACCATTGGTATGCATAGGTAATGGTATTTATTTTTCATACCATTGGTATGCATAGGAAATAGTATTTCCTTTGCATACCATTGCATGGTAGTGCAGTGGTATGGAATGGTATGCATAGGAAAAGGTATTTCATTTGCATACCACTGAAAAGGAATACCATGAAATGGTATTCCTTTGAAATGGTATGCATAGGCAATGTTATTTCCTTTGCATACCATTGCATGGTATTGCAATGGTATGCATAGGAAATTGTATGCAATTATATTCAAAGGCAATACAATTTCTTGTGGATATCATTGCATAGCATTGCATGGTATTGTAATGTTATGCATAGGAAATGGTATTGTCGTTGCATACCATTTCCTATGCATATGATTCAATGGTATGCCATGGTATGCATAGGAAATACCATTTCCTATGCATAGCATTGCATACCATTACAATACTATGCAATGGTATTTCCATTGCATGCCATTACAATACTATGCAATGGTATTTCCATTGCATACCATTGTATACCATTGCAATGGTATGTAATGATATGGATATGAATTGGTATTTCCTTTTCATACCATTGCATACCATTGAAATACCATGCAATGGTATGCAATGAAAATACCATTTCCTATGCATACCATTGCATGGTATTGCAATGGTATGCAATCATATGCATAGGCAATGGTATTTTTGTTGCATACCATGGCAATGGTATTGCAATGGTATGACAAGGCAATACAATTTCCTATGTATACCATTGCGATACCATGCAATGGTATGAAAAGACAATACCATTGCCTATGCATACCATTGAATACCATTGAAATACCATGCCATGGTATGCAATGGTATGCAACAACAATACCGTTTTCTATGCATTACATTTCATACCATGCAATGGTATGCAAAGGCAATGCCAATTCCTATGCATACCATTGGTATGCATAGAAAATGGTATTTCCTTTGCATACCATTTCATACCATTGCAAGGTATTAAAATGGTATGAAATGGAATGCATGGGAAATGGTATTTCCATTGCATACCATGGAAATGGTATTTCAATGGTATGAAAAAAAAAAAAATTCCTATCCATACCATTGCATACCATTGCAATACCATGCAATGGTATGCAACAAAAATACCATTGGAAATTGGAATTGGCAATTGTATTGTATGATATGCATTGGAAATGGTATGGTATTGTACCACTTGCATTCACATTGGCAATGGAAATGGAAATGGTATGGTATGAATTTGAAATGATATGTTATGGTATGGTATTCCTTTCCTTGGTATGGTATGGAAATCCTTTCCATGCCATTCATTTCCTTCACTTGACATGTCTTGTGTTTACATACCATGCCTTTCCATGTCATGCAATTCCATGGAATTACATGCCTTTCCTTTTCTTCACTTGGAATTACTTTCATTTTCCATTCCATGTCTATCCATACCATACCATTATTTTCCATGCCATGCCTTTCCCTACCTTGTCTTTCCTTCACTTTCCATGTCTTATCTTTCCATACCATGTCTTTCCATGCCATGGCTTCACTTTCCATGCCTTTCCTTGCATTCAATTTGCATTCCATCAAATGATTCTTACATAAAAGTTACAATCAAAGGATTAATTAAGTATTTAATTATATAACTTGTTATCCCATATTTTTTATATAAAAATACTTGCATGAGAATTCCAATATTTTGGTCAATGAGGCATACTACAATTTTTGAAGAGGAGGTCGATTTTCAAGAACACTATGTCGGAAATTTATGCATAGTTTAGTCACATGAGTGATCCGTCGGATCTTTTAATGACTTATGGTTGAGTTTTAATTTTGCATGCGTTAATTAACCATTTGAGAAACTTAGTGAAAGAATGAGGAAAGAAAAAGAATTATGACATCCATATACACATATGCAGATCTGAAATGAAATAATAGACAGCAAACCATAACACACAAATTGATAATGGAGTTCGGCACAACTTTGCCTACGTCTCCGGGCCTTTGTCTCTATGGGGGAGGCTTCTTTATTTATGTTCAAAAGCTCAAAATTACATCGCTGCAATTCCAAATGGCTACAAGACTGATCTGGTCATGTTCGTCCAGATCTCAAGAACCCTGCAAAGAAAATGACATGCAAAACGGACGTCTGGAGCTCCCAGAAATGATCCGACAGCGTCTCCTTCTCAAAAGCTTCTCTGCATCAAAATGGCTTTGGCTTGGCTTCTCTTCAGCATAACTCTACTCTGACTGCTCTCCCATGGCCTCAAACGGGCCTGGTTTATATAGCTTTGAAGTTGGTTGCTCATCTCCAACTTCCTCCAAGAATTTGGGCTCCAAAAATGCCCAATACCCCCCAAAAATGGAGAGAATCAACTAAAAATAGGCATATTAATAATAAAAACCCAAAATCTTGGCATAAAAACCCACTTCATAAAGTTTATTGGGCATAAGCGCCTAGGCCTGGGCGCACGCCCCCTAAAATCGGTCATATAGGCCTCCATGTGGCCACGCACCCATGCACTGGCCCCTTTTCATTGACTCGCTCCTGGTTCTGTTGGTGGTTTGCACGAGACCTCGGGCTAGCTGTCATAACCGTGGCTGTTAGTTGTAACCCCTGCGCGCCCTATGCGATAAGGGTCCCAGGTCCTATGGGACCGCCCGGGATCCGGGGCTAGTCCTATCCACTCCCGCGCTCCCGGTCCCGTGGTGTGGTTACATGGTATGCCGAGGGCTGGGGCTAAGCCCCAGCCCTTTTCTCCGTCGTTTAAAACTACACCAAACTTACATACATTTTCTGCCAATTGTTTAACAATAACCACTGGTGGGCGGGCGGTTATCCCAGCCCTGCCAGTCTGCAGCCGGAGGGGAGGTCACCGGTTCGACTCCCGTTAACCCATAAACAATTTTACATATAAACCAACGAACCATTCACGGGGTGCCACGTGGTAGCCCACGACTGGGCCACGTGGCACCTTAACCACCAACCACAAAACTGACACGCGTCAATCACTGATTGGCCCATGTGCTTGCCACGTCATTTGTCGTACTGCCATGTCACCTTGCCACGTCATCCCTGACGTACTGCCCTGTCATCCTGCCACGTCATCTGTTGACGTCACCCGTGCCACGTGTCACCCTTACAGTGGTGACACATGTCACCTCTGGATAGGTCCAACTGACTGTCCGTACGTCCAAATCTGCCTGCCACGTGTCGCTTCCCAGAGCTGCCACGTGTCATCTGCTGGAGCTTCCACGTCACTTGTATGGACCGTATGGTCTGCACAGTTAGCATGACACGTGGATTGTACGGACTATACAGTCATCCCTTTTTTTTTACCTGTTTGTCTTTTCGGACATAACGCGATATCTTCTCCATACGAAGCCCGTTTGACAAAGTAAATATACCGCCAGAATCAGGAATATGAGACGGACGCAATGGCACTAGTTTCGTCACATTCCGAGCACTTTCATTTTTGAGCATTTTTCAAGCCCTATCAGGCTTCTGGATCCAATTTCGGATCACACCTCCCCACAAAAATACCTTTTGGTCCCCAAAAGGTTACTGACCATTCAACAAGCT
>SNQJ01S0046291.1:33049-53599 GCA_010110895.2 Picea sitchensis
ATTGTTGGGATTTGGTGACAACAAATTACCAAGAATAGATTTGGATCATATTATTCTGCGTTGGTTACAACCAAATAGACCAAGTTAGAATATGGATAGGGATTGCATTTATTAATCAATTTCTTGTGTGAATGTATAAATTCATGTAAGCCAATAGAGGCAAAATGACTGAGTGTGAGTGAGCTGATGTAATCTCCATGATCTGAATAATAAGACAACCGATGCCTATGTTCGGTGGACGTAACCCAACGTTTAGGCGAACCACATAAAATCCATATGTTCCTTATATGTGTGATTGTTAATTATCATTATGAATTGTGTTTTCCACATTTGCAGTTCTAACAAATCCACTTCATTAAGAAGGATCGTGAAGGACAGTTTCTACAGCATATACAAGGAAGGAGATGTTGATCTTATGTGGCTGGAGGTGCGTCCAAGACGTTGGGCACTTCGTTGAGAGGGATCGTCCTCCATATTCACGATCTCCATATTCATCTTTTTCCTTGAGGTGAATGAATTTATTAATGGGCTGAATTTTATAAGAATTGACTTCTGAAATGTTTATGAAGCTTTGTTTTATTTGGAATTTAATATAATATTGGAGGAGTATTTTTTTGTGAGGTGGATCACATGAATGTTTTGTTGAAGTAAAAGAAAAGGTTAAGGAGTTGATGTAAAAGGTATATATAAGTTTTTTATTATTTTTAAATATTGTGGGGTTATTATTTAACCTTATTTATTAAGAATTTATATTTTATTTTATTTATTACTTCTCCACATTTAAAATGATTTTTTTATAAGCAATGGGTATTGGGAGATTTTTTGTGTTAATGGCTAAGATGTAGAGTTCAAAGTTTGAAGTTGAAAAATTCAGCGGTAAAAGTAAATTTGAGCTCTGGAAGCTCAAGATGTGGGATTTATTGGTGCAACAAGGGTTGCAAAAAACATTGGAAGACAATTCAAAGAAACCAACATCCATGACATAATGGGAATGGGAAGATTTGGATGTGAAATCTCTTAGTACCATTCGTTTATGTCTGGCAGATGAGGTTCTGTTTAATATAGTAGGAGAGGATACAACATCAAGATTATGGAGCAAGTTGGAAAGTCTATATATGAAGAAGTCCTTGATGAGCAAAATCTACTTGAAGAGACAGTTGTACAGTTTGCGGATGAAGGAAGGTACAAAAATTGTTGACCACTTAAATGCTTTCAATACCCTTATAGTTCAATTGACTAGTATGGAAGTCAAATTCGAAGATGAAGATAAGGCTATTACACTATTGTGTTCATTGCCTGAATCTTGGGATAATCTAGTCACCTCTATTATCTTTAGCTCAATAGAAGTTTTAGATTATGAATCTGTTGGGGGAGCTTTGTTGGCTGAGGAGATGAGGAGAAAATCTAGTAAAGAAACTTCAACTTCAAAGGCGATGTTGATCAGAGGTCGACCTAAAGATAAGAATGAGAGAATTTTTTCTCGATCTAATTCAAAACACAAAAAGGGTAAAGAGAAATGTCGGTACTATGGAAAAACGGGACATCTCAAGAAAGATTGCTGGAAAATAAAGGAATCTAAGGAAAACTCTATGAAAGAAGCAAATTTGGTTGTAACAAATTCAAGTATGATTGATCAAATTTTATTTGTTTCTAGTAATTTACAATATCAAGAAGAATGGAAGTTAGAATTAGGTGCCTCCCACCACATGTGCTCACACAGAAATTGGTTTATTTCTTACCAATTTGTTGATGAGGGTGTAGTGTTTATGGGAAATGGTATTCCCTGTAAAACTATTGGGGTTGGCAGTATTAGAATTAGGATGTTCGATGGTATTGCTAGGGAATTAACGGATGCTATATATGTACCCGAGCTTAAGTCAAATTTGATTTCATTAGGAGTGTTAGATTCTTGTGGATATAAGTATACAGATCAAGTATAAGTATAAGTATAGTAGTGATGAAGGCAACAAAGGTTGATAACCTTTATAAGTTGGAATGGAGTATTGAAGTGGCATCTGAAGTGACAGATTTATCTTCGTGTTTATGGTAGAAGCATCAAGGTCATAAGAGCAAAAAAGAATTGCAGGTAGTGGTAAGTGGTAAATCATTTCCAAACTTAAGATCTTTGTTTCTGAATTCTTGTTTGTTTTATATCTCTGCAAGTTATGATGATGGTATAAAGGGATGTTGTGTGTGGGATCCTACTTCTCACAAGATCATCACTGACAGAGATTTAGTATGTTTGGAACAACCAAAGGGTTGATTCAAGATCACAACGGTAAATTTGTTTGCATGCTAGAAAATTGATTGTATGGTCTACTGGTACCCAAGCAAATATACAAGAGGTTTGCATCCTTAATAGTGAGTCAGAATTTTTCAAAGGGTAGGAATGACTATATGGTTTATAGTACATTCACAGTCTTGATGTTCTTTGTTGATGATATGCTCGATGCAAGGTGAAGCATGGATAAAATCAGTAAGAAAATGACTCAGGTGGACAAGACAATTTAGATGAGGGATCAAGGAGCAGAAAAACAAATTAAGGGCATGGAAGTATACAAAGATGGTAATGTTAAGTGGTGGTTGGAGTTCAGTATGAACATTGTAAAACCAATTTTTATCCCTCTTGCTTTCTATTATAAGTTTTCTTCAAGCATAGGGCATGTCTATAAAGAAGAAAAGGTTATGTCTCGTGTAAGTTCAGTAGGAGGTATGTTGTATATGATGAAATGGTTAAGAACAGATGTTTCGCATGCTAATGATGTTGTCAGATACATGACAGACTCAGGTGTTGTAGTGAAATGGATGCTTCAGCATTTGAGAAGCACAAATGTCACCTATAATGGTTACACTGAGATGGTCTGTGATAATTGTAATGTATATTTTACAGGTATTTTAGATAGGAGGAGATCTATCACTAAATATGTCTCACAACACAGTTGTGAAAGACATGTTGGAGGTGGAGTGACCCCTCAATAAATCCAAACTCGTGTAAGTCACACATGTGAGATCATGAAACCAATTTTATTAGAGAAGCTGCAGTGGTGCTTGGCTTCTCTTGGCTTGCAGAAAAGGTGACGAACAAAAGAAAGGAGCGAGGTATCAAGTTAATTGTTGTCAAGGTGGAGATTGTTGGGTTTTGGTGACAACAAATTACCAAGAACATATTTGGATCCTATTATTCTACGTTGGTTACAACCAAATAGACCAAGTTAGAATATGGATAGGGATTTCATTTATTAATCAGTTTCTTGTGTGAATGTATAAATTCATGTAAGCCCGTAGAGGCAAAATGACTGAGTGTGAGTGAGCTGATGTAATCTCCATGATTTAAATAATAAGACAACCGATGCATATGCTTGGTGGACGTAGCCTAACGTTTGGGTAAACTACATGAAATCCCAATGTTCTTTATATGTATGATGGTTAATTATCATTATGAATTGTGTTTTGCAAGTTTGTTTGCAATTCTAACATTCATCACCGATTCTCTTTATTTGTTTTAGTATCATTTTTCATTATTTTTTTATTATTAAATTTTAACATTAGAAAAAAACATTTTCAAAATTATAACAAAACATGATCATATTTTGTTGAATATTTTACCCAATTCAAGACATCTTAATAATAAAAATTATTAAGATGTTACTTAATTAAACTTAAAATTGAAATAATTGTATAAGTAAAAGTTGTGAATTAAAATTCACAAATCGTTGTGAGGGAATTCCTATATCCAAACGTGTATAATTTACAATATATTCATTACAATAGAAAGAAGGACTCATCAAAATTCCAAATTTCTTTAACATTTAGTAATATCATTTACAATTTCAAGTGTTAGTCATAACCGTGGACTTATATGATCCTACATTAATCCGAATCATAACAATAAATGTAGGACTGGTAATTTTCTTTTGACCCCGATGGGTAGTCTTTCAGGCTTCTTTGTTCCGCTATCACACCTAGAATATTTGGATCTAACAACTCAACTTAGAGTCGAATGCCTCTTTAAATTGGCAAAATATAAAAATCTTCCTATCATATAAACATCCGTGACAAAATGATAAAGGTTTCTAAATATAGCTTGAAATTTCAGACTACAAAAGGAAAAGCATAATAATAATGATATCTGTTAAGCTGAGATTTAGTTGAATGATTATCGGCGAAAGAAAAACAAAATGCAGACTATCATGAGCTGTGTGATGAAGTAGTTATTTGATAAACAACATCGTATGCTTTATACAATCATTATAATTATTTTTATTACTTTGGAGGCATTATGCTTTTATTGATATAATTATCTAATAAACAACTTTATATGCAATGCTTCAATCATTTACCTTAAAATAACATAATTTCTCAATATTGTCATTTTTATCGGTTAGGGTTCTCGCCATAAAACACTACTATGTTCTAAAACAACATAGTTTCTCCATATTTTCATTTCTGATACTTAATAAATGATATGAGATGTTAAACCGTAACCCTAAAGACATAAAACTCAAACCCATAACATTTCCTCAAACCAAAAATATATTTTCCACATCTTACCAACTATACTATTCCATGATACTTACTTATAATTTCACTTATAAAAAACTAGGACGGTAAAACAAATCCTAGTAAGTGCGATTTCTAGCAGCTAGGATTCTTTCCCTAGCCGCGCATCTACAAATGGATACAAATGGAATAAACTCGCTTATAAGCTACGGGTTTTCGCTTATGTCAGCCTGCAATTGTAAAACTAAACTCCTCTCAATGTAACAATTTATTTATTAAGGAAATTCACTTATCATCATACACAGATGCATTCACTTTATACAAATGCAATTCACTTTAATTAAGGAAATGTAACAATTTATTTATTAAGGAAATTCACTTATCATCATACACAGATGCATTCACTTTATACAAATGCAATTCACTTTAATTAAGGAAATTTGGAAATTTATACATAGATGCATTCCGTTTATACACGCAATTTATACACAGATACATTCGCTGTATAGAAATGTAATTCGCTTTAATTAAGGCAATTTATAGACAGATGCATTCACTTTATACAATTTATCCACTGAATTAATTTATACACTCAATTTCAATGCAATCTTTTTATACAATTTATTATTATATATGTTGTTTGGGGGTTTTGGTTGTTTTGGGGTTTCATGTTATTATATATGTTGCAATTTAAAAAAACATGGTAGGTCACCCTCGAACCGGGACCGAAGCCCACCCTGCTGCAAGGAATCTAAACTCAAAATAGGTTGTGGAAGACAACACACATACACATTCAATGAAGAAGCTCTCCCCAGAATTTCATTTTCATCGCACACGCACTTCATTCTACATGCCTGCTCCACCCCGTGAGAGTGCACTCTTCTGCCACCTGTATAGCCCTTCAATGCCACTTCCCTTACCTTGCTGTGAACAGACCGGACTGAATTGTCAAGGCGCCTAAGGTGGATTCATTCCAGAGTCCTCTTTCTTCTCACAGACTTCACCTCGGAGGGGAAGGTCGCCACATGCCAACAAGCCCACGCTAATCCAAGGCTTCCAATCACAACATTTCACTCGAAAACACGCACAATGCTTCCACAAAGGTTCGCTTGTCACAGGATAATCTTAATGGGATGGTTTCGAGCAGCTTCATTATCGTGCTAGTTCAATTTTCCAACCACCAGGATTCTTCCACTCGAAGTTTAAATAAATGTGGAATTCTAGTTCGTGAAATGCATTGTCTGCTGATCAGGAACATAATGCACTCTTAGTCAGGGACAGGTAATACACGGTTTTCCCTTCGCACAAAACATACCACTAGTTTTAGGATGAACCAGCAGTATCCCAGAGGGTCGTATCGGCCTAATTTACGAGGTTTGGTTCGTAATGGAGGCAGAGCGTATTCTACTACTAGGAGTTTTATTGCACCGTGGTTGACACTTTGTCACCCTGAACCGCATCCCATCCTCACAGACAGCTTTCTTCCCACCACCTGGAATCCATCACTCGGGTCCTTCCAGTTGACCTAGGATAAAATAATAATTATGCACATGGCTCTTTTGGAAATAATATTGTAACATATTCCATGCCTAAGCTCCCTAGGCTTAGCCTCTAGGCTCATTACTGTTCTTCCACCTTCTACCTCCTCATCCCTTGCTCCAATCAGGATCGCCAAATTCCCATCACTCTTTCATCGTGGTCGGTCTTGTTTTTAGTTTCATGTTATTATTATATGATAGTGTATGCACTCTGTGGTACTCCTTTACACTACCCAGTTCACCCAACCTCTTAATGCGACATCATTCAAGGCGATGGATGTAAAACAAATGCATTTCTAACTGCACTAAACACTACAAACTCGTAGTCAAATATATATCTAATTCAATTAAGCAAACCATAGTATCTCCAACAACATCAATTCTTTACCAAATGAAACATGTCATACAATGCAAACAGAAAATGCCATGCTCAATCTTGATTATAGCATAATTCAGACATAATTTATCTTTTATCTATTGTAGAAATCACCAACCAAGTGCGTGCCTTCCAATGAATCTCCCACTTTAGACCACACTGCTCGTCAACAAGAGGTCACCGAATGGACCGAGCTCCACCCCAAGGCAGGAATCTAAACTCAGTCAGGTTGCTGTGGAAGACAACACATACACATTCTACAGGAAGAAGCTCTCCCAGAATCTCCACATGCTCACCTGTATCAATGCACTTCATTCCCCATACATGCCTGCTCCACCTCGTGAGAGTGCACTGCTGCCTGACAAATTCTTCGGCCGCCAGCCTCCTTACCTTAAGCTGTGGACAAACCGACCTAATTCTTCCTGGGCTCTAAAGGGCCATATGATTCATTCAGAGTCCTTTTCTTCAAGGTGACTCCCCACCTGAGGGGTCGCCACAAATAACAAGCCTCAATACAGCCTTGTCGCTAACTACAACATTTCCATCGGAAAACACGATAACAAGCTTCCCACAAAGGTTCCAAATTGCCACAGATAACTTTTACTTTATTTGGTTTTTCCTGGAAAGCAGCTTCAATGACAAGTTGGCTCACTTTTCCTAACCACTGTGTGATTTCCACCTGAAGCTTAATCAAGGGGAATTCGTTCAGAAATGCATTGTCGGGTTGATCTTAGAACGTAAGACATTGCACTTGGCCGGGATTGCAGTAATACACGGTTTTCCTCGTGACAAAACACAACTCACGGCTGTAGATGAACCGTAGGTCCGCATGAGGTCTTCCACTCTGGGCTCCACTTACGAGGTTTGGTCTATATAATGGAGGCGGTAGAGCCAGAGCTCCTGCCTACTAGGGTTTATCAGATGCACTGGTTGACATTTGTCACCTCGGGAACCGTGATGCATCCCATCCAGACTTCTTCCCACCACTCTAAACTCACCGTCCTAAAGGACCTAGGACATAAAAATAATATGCACACATGGCTCTTTGGAAATAATATTAAAATATTCCGTGCCTGCTTCCCCTAGGTTTGTGCCTCTAGGTCATTACCACTCTTTTCCCACCTTTCAAAGTCTTATCCCTTGCTCAATCTGTGGACTTCATCCCCCATCACTTTTCCATGTATTCACCGTGACATGTATTTACATTTCATTAATTGACCTGCATACATATTGGGCATATCAGCATGCTTCTAGCCTTCAACACTTAGGCTCCTGCCTAACAAAAACTCATAAGCTCACAGCCTTTATTCTAAACTTACTCCACTTCTCAAATTTTATAGAACATAATTATGTAATTCTTTTGCATATAACATGATTCTAACTGGCTCTACTTTTGGGACACTACAATCCCTCCCTATTTTTCACCGTCCTCGCAGTAACTTATAATCATCATATGGTTCTGTGGCTATAAAGATGTGTGTATTCCCTCGGCTCAAGATACTACACCAGATGTTCTCATGTTGTGATCCTTTCGTGGTCGTATCAGTCCATTGACTCATAATCTTCTATATCTCCGAGTCGCTTTGTTTTTCCCTGCCCAATATGCTTATCAGATGCACTTCATAGACACCTTTCCGTTCCACCAATCACAAATTCCAATCGATAACATGATTTACATCAGTACATATTTCTTAAGTAGTGGAAACATGAAACACATTATGTACCATAGATGTAGGTAATGCAAGCATTGTATGCAACCTGCCCATCCTTTCCATATCAAATGGCCTAATAAAATCTTGGTCAGCCAACTCTATTAACTCTCAATTCCCTGTGGAACCCCTAGCTTTCACTTTCAGAAACATGGTCACCCACCTTTGAATTCTCTATGGCCCCGCGCATCACAACAGAACTTCTTCTCACCGGTCTCCGGCAGCCTTCAAATTTCAGTTGATTTTTATCATCCGATCTTCCATCTCTTTGAGTAGTTCAGTCCAACTTCCGGCTTCACCGGATTATCCACCATCCTGTGTTGCACCTCCTTCCATAAAGTGCTTCCTCAATGGCCTTCATCTTCAGAGATGTATGGTACCCATTATTGTAGGTACGCAATTAAAATGCGTGTAGTCTTCCTCCACCTTTGATGGTTTATCCATCACATACATTCTCAAAGATTTCTATTACATTTACTCGCTTAATTCTCTCTCACCGTTCATCGACTCGGATGGTACGTACAGATCAAGTTTAGAGTCGCTCGGAATCCTTTCGAACAAATTCTCTCCAAATTGGCGAATTCTCAGTCCCTATCGTATTGGCCAATTGTCTTAGGGAATTCCATGCAACTTTTAAGAGACCGCGAAACATCTCACGCCTCGTGGGTGGTTTTAGCGAATAAATGCATTTAGTGTTTGTCCACCACCACCATGATTAACTCATGCTGCTACTTGTTTTGGGCAATCCTGCGATAAAATCCATGGTTATCACTCTCCCACTTCCATTGTATCAGGTAAAGGTCGTAAATAACCCCGCGGTGTCTGCGTTTTGACTCTTTTCTCGGTATTCCATACATCCGCTACATGTATTCAAGAATTTCTTCATACTGTGCCAAAAATAATGGTTATTTTGATCACGCTACGCCTTTGATATTCAGATGTCCAAAGATAAGTCAGCTACATTATGCATTTCCTTGCATTGCCATCTTCAATTTTCCTCATTAGGTACATTACACCATGTTTATACGGTAAGTCATCGGCCCAAAGCATAACCTTTTCGGCCTCAGGACTTCCTCGTTTAGTTTATAGCTGTATCAAGAAATCAATATTTGTACCAAGAATTCTGTCTTTCAACTTCCGCTCGCATACATGCTAATGGTTGGAGCATGTAATTCATGCACCTTTTCTCACGAGGGCATCAACCACCTTTATTTGTCTTTCCTGATATACTTTGATATCAAATTCATATTCATTACGTAACTCAAAATTTCATCTAATTTGTCCGGCATTTAAGGTTGGCTGTCAAACAAGTATTTCAGACTGCTAGGTATGTTCTTAATTCAAATTTTCATTCATGAGGTAATGTCTCCATTTCTCTAGATGCAGACAACTCTAAATCATGAGGGTATAATTCTTTTTTCATGTTCTTTTATCTTTCGGGATTCATAAAAAAATAACCTCTTATCGAACTCTCCCCAAACATTTTCTCCCTTATGACGCCACCGCATACTACGAATCCTTACTTGACAAGAATTCGATTGAGCCTTGTTAGCGTTACCGGCTTCAATTGCCGGAAGTTGTTCTCACATTGAATTGGCCCATCGAACTTCTCCTTTCTTTGTAAGGAAGTGATAGTGCAATATTTATCCTTGAAAACTGATATGTGAACCTCCTATAATAACTCGCTGCACTCCATGAAGGATCTAACTGGTTACATTTTGGAAAGCCGCCACTCTTGGATGGCCTTACCTTATCAGGATCTACAACAATCCCTTCCTCAGATACAATATGTCCCAGATAATGGATCAAGTGGTAAATAGCACTTGCTCGGTTTTGCGTATAGCTTGTGTTCTCTCAACATCTGCAGCGCCATTCTAAGATGTTGTTCATGTTCTTTTCTTCGCCTTGAGTATACCAAGATATCGTCCAAGAAGACTATAACCAACTTGTCCGTATAATTTCAACACTCCATTCATTAAGCACATGAAGACAAGAGGCGCGTTGGACAATCCAAATGGTTTCACCAGAATTGCTAATGACCGCATCTTTGTTCCGCTAAGGCGCCTTTACTGCATATGTTCATCTTTTATCCTCACTTGGTGATAGCTACCTGAAGGTCTATTTTCAAAAAATACCTTCGCATCCTTCCTTTAACCGGATCAAAAGATCGCCAATCCTTGGCGCAGGGATATTTGTTCTGATGCTGACTTTATTCAATCGGGCCGAAAGTCAATGCATTTCAACGCCCCATCTTCTTCACAACAGGACTGGCTCCCATGGTGACACGCCGGGCTTAATATACTTTTCTTTAACAGCCTTCGAGCCGCGGGGCCTGTAACTCTTTCTGTACCGTGTGCTCATCCTATAAGTGAGTTTTCAAAATCGAGTCGCCTCCGCATCGATTTATAGAAAAAATCGATGTCCTTTTGTGGAGGTAGTCCAGGCACCCCCCTGAAACACGTCTTTGAATTCATTTAGCACTTCGTGGTCTTCAGATTTATGAATCGCATCTCTCGGAATACTTTTCCACCCGCCGCAACAATTGGATGTACCTTTCCTTAACATTTCTTTTCAACAAGCATAGCTGAGATTTCTAATGCCTATGGCCCCGAAATCTCTTTTTGACTCAGCATTCAATTCCTTCTTCGCTCAAGCATGTGAACCTCTTATTACAGCAATCCAAAATGGCACAGGTGTCGGGTCCAGCCCATCCTAATTAGCACTCATAAGGAGCCTAAGGCGTAATGTTCACTATCTTAGTGTTTCATTCTTCATGTCCATCGAACAGACTTAATCAATTCATGACCTTCCTTCTGGTCCCTCGGTATTAATCGCACCAACTAAGATCTCTCATGTTTGCTTCTCATTAGCTGCAAACTTTCAACCACCTTCTAGATCTACATAACTATGACTAGCTCCCCTCTAATCAATCAAAATAACAAGTGGCTCTTCCGGTTGTTGATCATACTTTCCACCTTCCAATCATATGTGATTGAAATTTTGTTTTCTTATTGTCCAGGGCTTCATAGATCCTTGTTACATTTCTTCCCATGTCATCCACTTTTTCAGCTTGTTGAACATGATGGGCAACTCTTGCTTTTCCATTTTTTTATGGGGAAAATCTTTGTATTTGTGGTTTCCTTTACAGCCCCAAGACTCTATGGTTGGAGGCCTTGACATTTGTTCACTACCTTCAACTTTTTTTGGGCTCTCTAAAATATGACTATCCCCAAGGACTGCTTCTCAAAAAAGGCTTGTTTCCCTTCTGTTTTGTTCTTTCTTAAACCTCTTCGGTTATCCCAAGCCTTCCGAAAATGAGGCTTTTCTCTTCACTGTGATATAGGCATTTTCCCCTTTCTTATGGTCTCTTCCATGGTCTTGGGATCATCATATTGAATCTTGTCACCAATGGAAGGTGGCAATCCACTCGTGTACCTCTCAATTTTAAATGTACTGTTTTGATGAACGAACATGTTTCAAAAGTAGTTCTAGAAAATTTTGCTCATACTCATCAATGGTCATGTTGCCCGCTTTGAGTTCAAGAACTCCTCTATCTTTCCTCGTCATAATACCTTTAGTCGTATTTCTTTCCTCAAATACTTTAAATTCCTCTTCCAAGTGAGTTTCTCCTTTTCTTGATGCCGCACGCACAACCGATTCCCACCACATAGATGCCTTTCCCTTTCGGGCTGGTACATTGCAATTCTTCCTTTCCTCGCATGAGCGTAATAATTGCTAGCTAAGTATTTCTTCATGCCAAGCAACCATGTCTCAAGATCCTCCTCCTTCTTATGCTCCCCATCAAATGTTGGAGGTTTAATTTTGTTCATCTCTTCCTACCTCCTCCCTTCCATTTATGATGTTTTCCGTAGGGGATGGGCTTTGAACCGCCGGTGGGTCTTAATGCTGTAACGCCCTGGGAGCGACCGGGCTATGTTGGCTACTACTCCTCGATTTTCTTCTTCTCCCATGAGTTCTTCGGCTCTCTGTCGTGCTTGAGTCTCTTCCTTCTCAAGTTTCTTCTATTCTTTCCGTGACTGCATGAATCTTAAGTTTAATTTCCTTGCCGGGACATCAATTTCACAGCCGCTATCATCTCGGCGTTCCTTGGCTTCTTTGTAACCTCTCAATGATTTTCATCGCATGTCCTTCCTTATCCATCTCTTTCCATGCCCATTAGAGTAGCGATCCCTAATTCTTTGATTAACATCTTTTCCTTCTTGATCATCTTCCATTTCAGGGAGAATTGGCATTCTTCCCTACTCCATACTTGGCGTCGATTGTCTGGAGTTTTGGCATTCTTCCCTACTCCATACTTGGCGTCGATTGTCTAAATTAGTTTGGTTTTTTAATTAAAATATAAAATTACTTTTTTTTTAATTAAGATTTTTGGAAGTAAAAAATTAAATTGCAAAGGCCGAAAATGGATTAAAAATAAGATAAATCAAACATACATGAACATGGTGGCAATATCCTTCTTCCCTAGCTCCTCCCTGGCTCCTCTAATAGCTCAATGATAGTAGAAACGCAAGCGCAGTTTGTGCACAATGACCTCAAATCACACTCACGACCGCTTTAAAAATTCTATTAGTAGGAACGTGCATGCATTCCTAAGAATGTGCATACGATCTTGACACTAAACCTACATGACAAGCCTCGTGGAGGTTCGACCACCTCCAAACCTAAAGGTTTAGGAACGCGTGTGCATTCACAAGAACACACGCGCGTTCTTGTGAGGGTGCATTCCTATTGCATGGCTTGCCACTTTTTCAGCCACAAAATTCTTGCACTCACCCTCAACAGATTGCAATGTTACTATGTTCATCAAATTGTAATGTTACTAGTTCATGACTATGCGACATTACCATGTCCAACACATTGCAAGATTCTTATGTTCGTCACATTGTAATGTCTAGTTTTGTTCGTCAGATTGCAACATTGGGGCATGTTTGTCACAAGAAAAGGTCGGTTTGTTTTTGAGACATTACGAAAAATAAATTTTCAGCGATGTTTAGAAAAAAATCGAACTAAGTGTTTCCTTTGTGAAAACTATAGGAACTTTAAACGAATGCAATGTATTACATACAAGGAAACTTAGAATCATACTTGTTCTAAGGACATTGATAGCATATGACCTTCAACTGTAAAATATATATCCCTTCTAAATAAGCACTTATAAAATCAGAACATGTATTTATGCATTTCGTTTTTTGCTATTACAAATTGTGTTTGTCGTGAAAATAGAAAGGAAGGGGTTAAAAGAAATTATGATTAATAATAATAAAATATTTAACTTAAATAAATTTATTACTAACTATGATCGATTTAACTTAAATACATGTATGACTAACTATGATCGATTTTGTGGTGTTGTTTTCTAGTGGTATTTTTTTCTGTGGATAGATTCATACAACCAACTTTCGCAACACTTTCAGTGTCACAAAGGTGACATTATTTCATGTCATCGTATTTTATTTTTATATATGGTTTACTTTTTTATATTTTGTAATGAAATAAAATTTTAATCAAAATTGATGTTTTATACTTGAATATTTCGTAAAGATACTAAATATATTTATATCTCGTGACATCTAAAATATCTTAATGTCAAACAACATGTATCTTGTGACATTTAAATATCTTAATGTCAATTAACATGTTGTCTTTCTCTTGATATATTGATATTAGACATTTGGTTTAAAATATAAAATATTGTCTTTTTCTTGATATAATATATTGTTATTAGATATTTGAATTACATTGAATACTTTTTCTTTTAAAAAAAAAATAATATAATTATTTCATATTGTTAATTTTCAAATTTAATTTTTTCTTTATTTGTGTAACGGCCTTACCGTTATGACAACAAGCGACATACAACAGGTAATTTTTTTTTATTGCGTTAGGAAAACACATCACAAGTTATAACAACATGATCGACATGTCATCCAATACAGTAATGAAACATTAATAACCCAAATCAACATTCGCGACATGACGCTGGCACTTTATTTCCATAAATAATGATATACACATCGATGCATCAACACAATAACTAGCGTCCCATATACAGTGCATTCATACAATTAAATGATGACACCTAAACGTTATGGATCATAAAAATAACACACAATGACACATCTCCCTACTCATCATTGAAATAAATAACAACGCCATCAACACGTCAATAAAGGATGGCAACATATAAACATATAAGCGTAGCAGATTAACACACCATGGAAGATTGAAGCAAATTTTCAACAACATTCAACGATAATCAAATACATCGGTTCCTCAATCCTAAACCGCGATTAAACGTTGCACGCAAGCAACCATTCACAACACATCACAAACCACACTAAATAAAAGGCATAATTCAATTATCAACTATCAATTATATTGCGCGTGAGCATTGTTCAATTAATCCATCATTTACACATCACAATCAAAACACATGAACCAACTATCGACTAAACTTCTCCAGGACAAGAGAAATTAGTTAAAATTCCACATTATTTCAGCATTAAGCATTATTAAAGGCACGATAGTAACCAAATTCTAATTTAATCAAGCATCATCAATCATCTATGGCACAATATAAACCTAGATATTAGTCCATCAACATTAGCAAATTTAAAAGCACAAGAACACTACTAAACAAATGCATTAGAGTGTAATTTATTTTTGCACCACATGTCAAGTCTATAAACCATTTATTACATTATCCTTGCAAGGTGCGCGAGAATTCCAAACTAGGTCATACATCTTCAATTTTCCTTAACGCGCAATACGTCCAATGAATAAACCAACATTCCTTACGTGAGGATTATTAATTTGTTTAAAAAGAACTCGTTGAATACTAAAGGAATCATACCCGATATACATTATTTAATTAATTAAGGAACTCATAAAAAACTACTCGAATCATACCTAACAATCAACATTAATCATTAAAGAGAGGATCCTTTACACAAGGGTTGTCTGATACTTCACACGCCACCAACATTTAACAAGTCCTAACCACAGCTCACAAGCCTAAAGGTGAAGAGTAGAGAATCCAAGCGAGGGGCGAGGCCACTAAGCTTGAAACTAACCAAAGAAGGGTCTCAGGCCCTAACTCGGCTCAAATCAAATTCTGAAAGACCAAAATTTAGAACACTAAATACACCTAGATGAAGGGTAAGATTCCTAACATTTAAATTTACATAAACTATTTATTATAATGAATTCTATATTAAATATATATTTTTCATATTTATTATGTAAAAATTTAAATAATTTTTTTTTAATTAAATATGCGCTCGAAGGATTCCAATGTCAGACTACACCCATCCTAACGCAAGAGAAAGAGGAAGGAGACCACGTTTCGCATTCCAAGCATGCGCATAAACAAAGGAAAGGCGCCAAGCGGTAACACTCTGTCCAGCAAGAAATTCGCTGGCAGCCCATACAAAGACGCAGAGTTAAGGAGGCCAGGGAAAATGCTCAGGAACTCGCCTGAGAAATCGCAAGGAAGGTAGCTGACGGGACGCGGGTATAAGAGTAAATTTCTAAGTAAGTATAACAAAGCGCTGGGTAAGGAAAACCTGAATTCGGTGAGCAAAAGGGAAGGATGCCTAGCCCAGGACACTTCCAAACGTAGAGAACATGAAGTCGTGCACTGGGCATGTCTTAAGAAGAAATGCAGAGGTAAGTTCTGGGACTAACATCGCCAGGAGGGAGCTCACGATTTGGGCAAAAATTTGTGCCAAACGCAACAATTAATTTTGGGTTTACTTGCGAGGAAAGAGCTCGCGACTTAGGGGAAGAATGCTTGTGCCAAGCACAACATTCAGTTCGGGTTGCTTTCCAGGAAAGAGCTTATGATTTGGGGGAGAAATTCTTTTGCCAAGCACAACATTCAGTTTCGGGTTCTCTTGCTAGGGAGAGCTCGTGATTTGGGGGCGAAATTGAAGCACGAAAGTGTTGTTTAAAGTAACAATAACGGCAGGGAAAACAATGGGAAAAAAATAGAGGTTAAACCACATCAGAAGGAAAGGAAACTCCATATAACTCGTGGTTGAGATAAAGGGGAGGGCTGTGCAAGAGGTTCTGTCCAAGAAGAATTAAAAATATGCAGGCCTGCCTTCACATCTTTAGGTAGAAAAAAAAAACAATAATATAATGCAGGAAACCCCATTTTCGGTGGAACCAAGCACCACGCCTGGCGACCGTCCTCTACACATAGGAGATCTGTGAGTGATCGATCCATCTACACACAAAAGAAAAAACACAGAGTACACAATGGGGGCTCGAGACAAGCGAATCCTCAGCTGTCAAGAACCGTGTAAAACCCAACACCAACGCTGAGTCGGAGCGAGTTCAATGTTTGGTGTATAAAACAGTGTAAAACTAACTCCCAACACTCTCACACACATGGCATCACAATCCCTTTTATTTTGCGCAGGGTCAAGAGAAAAACACAATAAGCGATGGGACTCTAAATCCACAAGGCAATGAATATCGATTAAAACAAACGCTGAGAGAACAATGCGAAGATAGGAAAAAACGAAGTGGAGCCAAAATCATTTGAAATGCAATCTAAGTACTGGGCGAGACAAGAAAGCACAGAAATATAAAAATATTCCAGGGCGCAGATATAGTAATGGAGTTTCACAATCTGAGCGAGTATAGGGTAAAACATTCAAGGCAAAGAGTACGTTGGACGCAACGATGGTGAAGGAAAACACAATCTTTTAAAATAAACCACGATCTTTTTCATTATCAGATCAAGAACATAAGAGCACAACTATCCAACTTCAAGGAACTATCACAATTTCTTCAACGTCTAAATTTACATATATATTTTCCTTTAAACTACTTTTAAATGCAAAATTTTAACACGTGTACCGTAACCGAGGCCGCAGAATCTAAATGGTTGTTTCTCGCTTGCGCTACGTCCAGCTCCTGCTTGCTTACCGCTAAGACCTTACCCGTACTTCCCAGCCAATATTAGGGGTACTCTTCTTCCCCCTGATCCCTCGAGCCGCAAAGGGGCCATGCACACAAAACCAGATAAGATCTAGCGCCCAGCTCACCTCGTAACATCGAGATACAACTCCCTATAAAGCTGGGCATCTCAACTCCCACAAGAAAAATTCATTCAAGAAAAAATATCGGTAGCGTAACCTTACGCCTACCAGTCGTTATCCATACTCCTCGGCCATTCCTTTTATAGAGTTTTATTTGTGACTAATTGCCCAAACCCTCATTAGATTATTTTTATTAAATTTATTTAGGATAAACCTCCCCAGTACACATGTCACACGATCTCTTAGTTGCACCCGAAAATGCATTTATTAATTAATTAAATTTACCTATTTCCCTCACCCACCTAAAAGTGTTCCTAAAAACACTCGGTGTCCATTTATTCCCTTACATTTCTTAAATCACTTATGTCTTTCTTAAAACCTATTTGAGTTTACAATTATAAGGTTCCAAAGACTAGATTCTCTACTATGTTAGAAATTTCCCTTTTCTTCTTAGTTCAGAGTTAGCAAGTTTAGATATAAACAACAATTTACCCTTTTAATAATTTATTCCTTCATTAAAATTTTACTTTAATTATTAATGTTTGAATTTTCTTTACCCCCCTTCTTGTTATATGTCCATTTATTTTTTTGTTTGTTCACATGTTCTACTTAGACCTAGGTTTTAAATTCACCAGGCTTGGCAATAGTTTTTAAAGGAAAAATTAGTTATTGAACTTTACTCCTACCATCATTAATTTTAAGGTTGACCAGGGCCTATGGAGGCATAGTTTTCTAGGCACTAGGTTTATTAACTTACTAGAGTTAAAGATCGTGATGTTCCCTTCAAGACACACTACGTGCTCTAAGGGTGCCACTCGCTTGCATTCATGTTTTATTTGCACGACGTGCCCTTCAAGACGCACTACGTGATCCAAGGGTGCCAGTAGTTTTTATTTTATTTTGGTAGACATCAAACCCCTGGAATCAATACTCTGTCAGGTGACCTTGTGGGAGACTAAGGAACTCTAAGGAATAAGGACTTTGCCTTATTGCACGCCCCTTAGAATCATCATGAGCGACTATCACAGTCTACCCTCACGACATCATGGATCTCTCAAACTAGGTAATCGTTAACCTATAGTTCAAGCCACGATGGGAGTGCTAGTACATTATGGCAGGGATGTTGCCACACCTCTCCCTCAATATCTCTATTTTTCATGCGTGACCCCATTACTCCTAATGTGAGTCTGGTTAGCAAGCTATCGTCAACCTGCATCCATCAACGAAACGCATCAACGATAACAATCAACATCATAATATATAGTCATATGCCACATATGTAATATAAAAACATTCAAACCATAGCCCTCCGCTCCCTGACTCGATCCGGAGCCCAAGGAGATCCATCGACGCAATCGACATCCGCAAAAGTCCAGAGTCCTGCATACTCGGGGAAACTAGCCAATAGCACATGTCAATATAAATATCATAAATAACATATCATCAAATCAACAAACATCATCATGCTCCATAATCAAATCAGTGAATCATATAGTGAACCGAATCACTTGCACACAAGTGTCCAAAAGAAAAAGTCACATTGGGTGCACACAAGAGCGGGATGTTACATACACCCCCTCTTGTTTTAAACTTCATCCCGAAGTTTCATAGTACACAAATGCAAAAATAAAGTATATGACAATATCTAAAAGTATAGCTATCAACAAAGGGAAACCAATGACACATATCGTATGTGTCCTCCCAGGTAAATGAGGGTGGACTATAATTGTCCTACTAGACCTTGACCTAATCGAAAGTTTGACATCATAGATGTCGAATGCGACAGTCTAGAAAATGGATTGGCTTCACCGTGAGCACACCCCAGCCCAACATCCACCAATAAATCAAGTCAGTAACATGCGTAGGATCACTGAACTAAAGTCGCAGATGGATACAAGATAAACATCACGCAATGCCTCAAAGAATGAGGGAGAGTAGTCATTAGGCCCTTCATAATTATGGTCGACACGATGTGCATCAAAAAACCCTTATGTCGATCATGTGCTTCTTCCATCCCCTTGCATATCATTTGTAAATGTTCTTTCAATTCTTGGATCACTTTTGGTCCTACGAGGACCCCATCCTCAAGTCGATCCCAACTCAAAGGCGTTTGATACAGTCACCCATCAAGAAACTCAAATGGCGTCATCTTAGTGGTGCTTTGATGACTATTGTTACATGAAAACTCGGCCATTGGCCATAACTATTCCCAACGTTTCTGTTGGTCAAACAAAGACATGCACAACACAACCTTCCCAAAATTAGGTTTGTTCTTTATGTTTGTCTATTTTCCTTCGGGTGATACGCGGTACTAAATTTAAGTGGGGTTCCTAAGGCCTATTGGAAACTAGTCCAAAATCATGCTGTAAACATCGATCCTTGATCGGATAAGATCCTTTTAGTACATTTGGAAGTCTCAACATCTCGTTGATAAAAGCTCTAGCTCTACTTGGTGCCTGATGCGTCATACGCACAGGGAAAAGATGTGAACTCTTCGTCAAAATGTCAACTGTCACGACAATCGGATCGCGCCTCCTTGTCGTCAGCAACAATTTAACAGTGAAGTGCATTGAAATGACCTCCCATGTCGATTCTGGAATGGCGTGTGGCCGTAGAAATCTTGTTGGATGTCTATGTTCAACCTTCACCTGCCAACCTTCTAGACATCTCGCCACATAGTTGAGGATGTCTCCCTTTATCCCTTCCAGAAGAGTAACGGCTTAAGGTCAGTCCTCATCTTCATGACTCATGGATGAGCCATGTACATTTCTCTATGAGCTTCACATAAGATCAAAACTTCTCAATTCTTCATTGGGATGTAAGTAAATCCAGTTATTATATCTCAAAGATCCGTCGTTGTCCACAGTATATCCCTCAATTTTGGTACCAACATGGTGTCTTGCCTAAAAAATTCCTTACCCTCTTTATACCAGTCAACATCACGCTGTAGTTAAAATCTTTTCACATAGATTCGTTTGAAGAGGTATCATTGAAAATATGCGTGGTCTCCAACTCAACGCATCTTCCAGTATGTTCATTGTTCCTTTTAAGTAGGAAATCTCAAAATTGTAATCGATAAGCAGTTCTGACCAACGCCTTTCCCGCGCGTTCAATTCATTTTGCGTAAAAAGGTGTTGTAAACCATGGTGGTCCATTTTTGGTTCTAATTTACGTCAAATCAGGTAGTGTCTCCACACTATCAGGGCGTACACGATCACTAACAACTTCAAAACGTGCGTCGTGTAGTTCTCCTCTTGCTTCCTTAACTTCCTTGAGATGTAAGCGATCACCCGACCATCTTGCATCAAGACTTCGTCTGAGCCTTTGTCAAATGCGTCAGTGCATACCAAGAAGTC